>JARJLU010019532.1:0-49067 GCA_030272975.1 Sparidentex hasta | reverse complement strand
ACAATTATTCATTAAGTGACAGGTTTGAGCCACCACTACGGATCAGATAACTATGTATGTTACATTTCTGAGTTCCCCTTAAAGATTTTTGACTTCATGAACACCGCGTGAATAAAATCCCAGATATTAGACGATGGATAACCACACAGGTTAACTAATTCAGTGACATCCGATCATCTGTTGAAGCAGTTAGACTCGTTATCAAACTGAACCGTCTGTTAATCTTTAGTCGTCTCAGTGTTGTTAAGCAGCTAACTATCTGTACCGTTAAAACATACAGAGAGGTGGCCAATTAGAAACCTGCTGCCATCTGTAAGAAAGAAAAAGGCTTTAAAAATAGACAGAACAAAATATGGCACTATTGTCTCAAGGAACAACCAGTAGACACAAACACATTTTTTTTTTAAAGGGGACTGTGGCCGAACTCCCCTGAACAGAACAAGAAAACTCCAAGCACTTTGTTCAGTCTTTTTCTCGGCGATCTTCACCGCCAGCCAACAATCTGAGGAGGAGTCGTCAGTCAGATGGACATCGAGCCGATCATTCGCAAACATCTCAGCAGAAAAACCTTCCCAGAACCTTCAAACGACATTTTCTCACAGCAGAAGAGGACGTGACAGAAATCTGCAGCCTCCCACCATCTTTGTGTCCTCTTCCTCTTAACACATCGCGCACACATCCCACAAAAAAAAACAAAAACAAACAACACGCAGCATTGCACCCATCTGTCCCTCAGCACGCGTCCCCTCAGAACGTCTCGTGTCGCGAGGTGGCCATACCGGAGGAAAGCGTTGATAAAGACAGACCCACATTGACTGTGCATATACAGAACTTTGAAAAACACATTGCAGCAATGAACACATATACGAGCCACCAAATGCACATAAAGTCGATCCAGTTATCCGTTACATATTACATTCAGGCTCCAAGAAAAAGATGCGATGACAAAGTAAACAGCAGATTTCTCCCTTTTGCTCAAGTTTGGTCTCAGATTCCCTCAAATACACAACAGCTAGTAGTGCACAAAATAAGAATACAAAATTAGACTTTTAAATACTGTAGCAGCAATTCTTTTCTTTTTAAAGTTGAAAGCCTCCAGTAGTACAGGTAAAGGCTTTGGAGTCCCCGACACGTGGGAGGGTGAATGATTGTCCTCTGAAGTGCGAGACGGTGTCTGGAAGGAGGGTGCAGGTGTTTTGGTGCTAAAGGTGGGTGACTCTGCCGGGGGTGGGGGGCGGGTGGACAGGTTGGAGGTGCGTCTCGGACGGGGCACCGCTAGAGGACTGAGCCGCGTGGAGGCAGCCGGACGCTGCCGCGACCCAGGCTGAACATGTCTTTGACCAGAAGGGGTTTGTTCTGCAGGAAAACCTCCCCTGCCGTCACTTCCATCCCAGACCATCTCCATCCTCATTCCCACCTCTCAGACAGTCTCACAGTGTATCTCCGTTTCCAAACCCGAGCCTCCCAAAGCGCAAAAACTCCTCCTCATCTTTCCCTTCCCCCGCAGCCGAAACCACAGCAGGTCGGGGTCACAACGGGGCGCCCGGCTCATCATTCCAAAACGAGCAGGACAGAGCCGAGGCGGGCCATGCTTTGCAACGCCTCTCTCAGCTGGAGGCTGTGGCGATGGCCTTCTTGAGCTGCTGGCAGCGGATCTCGCGGGTGCGGGACTCCAGGAGCAGGTCGTGGCAGGTGTTGCAGACCAGCACCGGGTCGTACAGCTGCTGGTCGGGGATGGGCAGCTTCAGATGACAACAGTCTTTACAGAACACGTTGCCACAGTTCCTGACGATGGAGAGCACACAAAGTCAGGAGACCGTTTTTACTCGCAATAGCAGATATTTTATACGTATTTTACGGAGCAGTTTAATTCATCTTATTCTCAACTAATCTCAATTTTTAGAGCTCTTCCCTCACCCACACACACTCAGAAACTCATCTTTTTCCACCCTAATGGCTCTAAAGCCAATGTGCCAATTCTCAGTTGATATTTCAGACCAATGATCAGACTAAATGAGACACTGAACTGATAAGATTTTACGATTCCATTTAACTCTGACTGAGTCGTTCCTGTGTGGGCTTCGAATCAATTTCATCTAATAGCTTGATTTACTCTTTGGCACTTTTTTCGTCCGTTCTCTGTATTTTTTTCTTTGTCCCAGTGTTTCAGTGGAGCATATAAATAATTCTCTGGCTAACCAAGAGCCTTTCATTCTGAAACCATGGGCTGACACCAAAGCTTGGTTTGTTCCCTAGAAATGACAAAGCAAAGGCTTTGAACTGCTGTCTGCTGCACTGGCAGAACTGTGCTGTGCTGTGCTGTGAGTGTCAGGAGAAATGTGAATTAAAAAAAGTTTGAGTTCAAAAAGTAAAACCTCCCTCTGAACAAATGTCCATTAGATGCTTTTGATTAGTGAATACATAGATCAGGGTGTTACTCAATTTGATCTTGAAGAAGCTACAACTGAAGGGAGTATAAGCAGACTTTAAGGCCTGGAAGTGTCAAGGATTAGTTCGACACTTTAGAAAAGACGCACTTCCTGAGAGCTAGATGATAAGATCCCTAAAATGTAATGTCTGTACGCTAAATATGAGATGGAGCAGGCAGCTGCTTAGCTTAGCTTAGCACACAGACTGAAAAACAGGAGGAAACAGCGAGTCTGGCTCCGTTTAATGACAGAAAAACTGAATATCTGGCTTTTCTATAATCCATATTGTTGTTAAATAAATAGGTTTATTACTTTTTTTCCATGACGGTCAGAAATGAATAAGACAGTTTGGATGGAAGTAACTTTTGATCACACTATAATCTATAACTACAATATAAAAAGAACAATTATTTATTGATATATGGGAGAAAAAAAAACATTGATGGTGAATAATATAATTAATTGAAGCCCTTTGCATGCTCTTTTTTTAGACAAATGCTGTGATTTAACAGCCCAAAAACCAAAAGCTGTCTGGCCACAGGCTTTAGCCAAATCACCTCAGTGCCCAAGGTAAGTAAAAGGCTGACTATGCTTCAGATGTCATCCCAAAGTTGTTTCTCTTCTACCCTTTCATGTGTGAGTAAATGTGAAGCCCCACCTGCAGTGGTGACGTCTCTTGGCTATCCAGAACTCACAGTCACAGTTGAAACAATGGGAGGCCATGTGGTCGGGCACCCACCTCGTGACCTACACATACACAAAGACATCTATATCAGAACGGTGCAGCGTAAATAGAGGTGCTCATAACCACACAGGTGAGGGGGAGGAAGGACGGCGAGGAAGTGGAGACAGAAGCTATATTAGCCGATGAAGCTATGAGGGATGCTGACCTCTGTGTCCTTGGGCTCCACTCGATCCCAGCTGCCCTCAGACAGACGGTCCTCACTGTGGGTCGACAGAGAATCCTCCTCGTTGCTGTTGTCTGACTCGCGCAGACAAGTCTGAAAACACGGGGGGAAAAGGGCAAGGTCAGAAGACTGACAGGAAGGAGAGAAGAGGGAACGCTTCCTGGAGATAATCTAAAGAAAATATTTCCAAACACTGCAGACAGAAAGAGGCTTCGAGCACTGGGCTGTCTGGTATTAAAAATCACCCCTGAAAAAAAATATATACTCACAATGTCATCCTCATAGTCGATGTCTGGCTCTGAGGGAGGGGTGCTGTACTGTTTACTCTCCAGTCTCATCTGCAGCTGTCGCACCTGCTGCCTCAGCACCTCCACCTCCTGCTTGTAGCCTGCCTCGATCTGCCGCAGCCTCTGCTGCACGGCGTCCATGGGCACCGGCAGCCCGTCATCGTCCAGGTAAGCTGGGGCCTGCGGTGGGGGAGGGGAGCTGGAAGCGGAGGGCGAGGAGTATGACACCGGCAGGAGCTGATGTGCTGCCAGGGAGTAGCTGTTGAGGGCAGCGGCAGCAGGCCCGTACAGGCCGGTGTAGCCTGCACTCCTGGCAGCAGACAGCCACCCAGGCTGCAGAGGGCTGCTGGGACAACAAAGAGCCTCTCTGCGGCAGCACTGGGACCCATTGGCGATGGCGAAGCCCTGGGAGCGGAGCAGCTTGTTGGCAAGCCGACGGCTCTGGTAAGTGTTGGGCTGCAGGGCCCGGCTGACACCAGAGTGACCAGCGCTGCTGCACGCGGACTGGACCAGACCCTGGACGCTCTCCCAGTGGGAGCCAAACAGGGACAGGTCTGAGAGCTGGCTCTGGGAGATTAGGTGGCGAGCTGCTACCTGGGTGCAGTCTACAGGAGTTAACACACGCTCTCTTCCCTTTACTACTTCTGTCCTCGTGTCCTCTTTCTCCTTCTGGGGTTGAACCTGTGGCGGTGACTCAGGCTGTTCCTCATAAATTAAATTATTCTGGGTAACATCCTGGCTCTCTGCGGGAGACAGGGTGGGGGGAGGTTCTCCCTCACCTGTGAGAGTCTCAGTGGAGTCCTCCATGGGAAGGGCCTTCTTCAGAGTCATCAGATCTGCAGATTCAGGAAGGCCGTTTGCTTGACCATTTACTTGGCTGTCAGTGTGGCCGTTAAGCAGCGACTCCTTGCCGTTGCAGGGAAGAGGTAAGCACGGCTCGGATTTATGAGAGGGTGACGTTGGGCTCTCAGCAGTCCTACAGGGGCTCTCAGCCTCCAGTGGAGGTGGTGGGATAGGAGGGTTGGTGATCTGGGGCAAAGCTTGCTGGAGGACAGGAGTGGGGAAGGGAGTGTGAGCGAGTGCAGCGTTTGTACTGAGAGGGACGGGGGGAAGAGGCAGGGAGGGCAGGGGCTGTGTGGTGAGGCAGGGCTCTTCCAGTGCGTCTTCACAGCTCTCTGCAACCGGGCCGTCCTCTGGAGTCTTGGCAGGACTCTGATGAAGAGGTTCGCCTTCGTTGCTGTCCAGTCCAGTGTCAGGCACGACCTCACCAGAGATATCTGCCGAGGTTTCTTCTGTGGCTGGTGAAGGCTCTAGGGCAGAGCGACCCTCCTGGCAGTGCTTATTGAGGTTGGGGTCACTGGATGTACGTGTCAGGGGCACCCCGTTCTCAAAAGCTGACAGCAGGTTGTCCATGGAGCGGGTCTTGGGAAGTCTAGAAACATAAATGCATTTAAACAAAAAGGAGATTTCTTCTTCAATGATAAAATTCTCCGTTTAGGACACTAGAGGGCAGTCTGACTCAGAAATGTTGAATTTGTGTATATTTTTAATTCATGGACCTTTAAGAACAGTATGTACAGATGGTAATAAATCAGATTTGCATCTAACAAAGAACACACACACCTATCCAGAGAACGGGAGGTGAGTTCATCTCCTGCGACACTCATGGGGAGGTAGAGCTCCATAGAATCGTCCACAGCGGTGCAGGGGGAGGAGGTGGGCAGATAAACAGCTGTCCACAGCTGTAATGCTCGTGTGTGGCAGACTGGCTGCAGCACCTGGCAGATGAGGACAATCACACAAGGTCAATACAGAGAAATGACGGGGCCTGTTAGTGCTGAAAAAGAAAATTTGTGGATGAAATCCAGGCATTCTATTCATTACTCATCAATCACACCACTCTCTCTGCTTAGGGTCTGAGAGAAATAAGAATAGACAAGTGCTGATTTTCACTACAGTCTATAAATACAACAGTTCCCTTATACGAGAAACCTTTTTTCTTACACAAGCTAACACTCAGTTGTTACCATGTCAAGACACTATAAAAAAGTTGTAGGTACCATATCATGACTGGGGATATAGAGGAAGTTCTGGAAGTTCTTGTTTCCGCTGCGAAGCAAAGACCACACAGAGCAGGTGCGTTTGTAGATGTTCCTCGCCTCCCTCTCACGAGCATTGTTGCACAGGAAGGTGCCGTAAAGACACGAGTACGTGTGCTGCACCAACTTGACCTGGACACACGGGGAAGACAGAACATCAAGTCGGGCCTTCACACTGGCAATGATTTACATTTTTCTTGATGTTTGACAGAGCCCTGTAAATTCAATCTAACAACTGGTTGAAGATTAGCATGATTAGGTTAAAGAACAACAGTGGTGGTTATTATTCTGACTGGCTGCCACACTTTCAAGGCAATGGCTCAAGGATTACAATGGTATGCAAAAAGAGATATCAACCAAACATTCATTTGCAATGTGTTTTCCGTATTTAAAGATGGTTTCATGTAGGGCTGCACAATATACTGAAAAAACTCATAGCGGGATGATTTTGACAGATATTACTCTCAGGTTTGTACCCAACACATTTTCTGAACATGATTTGTAGGCAAGAGCATCACTGCAGCACTACAGTTCTTAATTGTTATGTTTTTCTGTCATACATGTTACCTATAAAAAAATGACATTCTGGGATATAGATATTACACTATAGTGCAAATTTGATAATATTTTGATTCATTTTATGGCCCTAGTTTTATGAAATGCCAGACAACATGTCACTTATATTGCGGTTTATTGGTAAATTTGACACTAAAAATGTATTCGGTCAATGTTCCAAGGATAGAGGGAAGTCAAGAGTTGCGTCTGACCACCCACCAGGAAGGCCTCGTTGAACTCAAACAGACAGGGGAACTGTTTGAGCAGCTGGTGAACACAGTCCAGCCACTGCAGGAACACGGGACACTGCTCGCTCACATCGTCAGTGTTCTCCTGGTGGCCACAGCGGTCCCCAAACTTATGACCATAGTCCAGCCAATCAGTCTCCACGAGCACCTGGAAGCCCTGTGGACAACACGGTAGTCAGAAGATAAGTATCACAGTGCAACAAAAACTATACCTGAAAGATTTAGCATTGTACTCCACTGACAGATATACTCTATTTTATTGTACATATTCTCCCTCCTTGGCACTACATTAACCACAATGCAGCAGACAGTTCTGTCAGAGACAGTGTATTGTGCTAGTAGCAGCTAATGTAGCCCAGGCTTTGAAGACAGTTTTTCCCGTGGTGGCCAAAATGTGTTATTACATCACCACATGATGCACCTTTTCTCATAGTCTAACATTGTAAAACAAGCGTCTGTTAAACAGTGGATACATTTTTTTTTAGCATCACAACCCCCGCGACATGACTTGTCTCACTGTCAGAATTTGAGTTAAATTACTGTATCCTTAACACCTCCATCGCTGTGTCCAGGAATAAATAATTGGTCCAAGATGACGAGTGCGCTACAAAGGTCTGGAAAGCTTCACACCAACAGATTTTGATCTTTGATTTTCAATCATGATGCCACCTCAAGGGACATAGCTTGACCATGTTAGACTCTGACCTCTAATGTCCTGTAGTAGGGGTCCAATAGGATCTTGGCGAGGGCTACTATCTGCGGCGTGCGGTCCCATCCGTCTGAACAGTGCACCAAGACGGGACGGCCTTCCCTCTCCACCGCTGAACACACCAGAGTGGCTGCCTTCAGCATGACGGACAGGTGCTGCAGCCAACGGGTGCTCTCAAGTGCTGAAAGCCAGCTGGAAACAACAGAGGGGGCTGATTATATACAAATCTATACAGGGACTGTCCCAGCTTATGAACTGATCTGAGCATATATAATGTATACTAACATCAGCTTTGGTTACTCAGGTTTAATTTAGCCTGGGTTATCAGGCTGACAGAAGGAGAAGAGCTCTGACCTACATCTCTGGAGGTCTCCCTGCGTCATTACACACCTCCATCAGAATAACAACGTGCCTCAAAATAATCTGGCACGACGTAATAGCAGCAACCTACGTACTATGCATACAATCACATATGTAGTACACACGGAGTCACACAAGTAAACACACTAGTCAAACACACAGAGCTGGTAAAAACACACAGATGTAAACATGGAAACACACTCTGTGTGTACAGACAGACAGCTGGCCAGCCCAGCAGGAACAGGACTGGACTCTGGCAGTGTTCCCATCTCTGTGTGGTGTCGCCTTACTGTGAGGTGAAGCAATCAGTACAGGCAGAGGGAGAGGGAGGCACAAATGAAGGCAGAGCCACTTAGAGAGAAAGGTCAAACAGATCGACTTACTTTCCTGGATCTGGAATCTGACTGCAGACGGTCCGCAGAGCCTGGAAGCTGTTCCTGATGGCGTGGATGTTGGCCATTCCCATGAACATCACCTCACAGTTGGGGTAGTACTCTAAACACAAAGGAACATAAACTGTGATGAAGGTCATAAAATGAAAAACACTAAAGATTGTAGGATCCAGTAGCCTCTTGTGTTCAGATGATGGTGTTTGATTTCAACACTGAATGAAACATTCATAGTTTTTACCATTTACATCCTCAGCAGTCAACTGTCAACCGTAAATGTGATTGTGTACAGTCACTGGCAGCAGAAATCATGTGTTTCCTGAATATCATACGTGCAAGTTGATATTCACATTAAATGCATAAGGAAGGCATCGTGCAGAGTGAGGCCATCTATGACAGAGCAGCACTTTCTTTAATAGATGAGCGACCGAAGGCAGCAAAAACCAACTTGATTTGAGTTTGTACATGCAGCTTCTCCTGAGAAAAAAAAAGCTCCTGTGTTTATGATTCAGGTAAGAAAAATGTTTTGCCAGGACAACATTTCTAAGTTCCACTTGCCTCTCACAGCTTCCCTTAATCGACTGTAGCATACAATATACATTTACAAACATTTGGCAGGCCAATTTTGGCCCTAGGGCCCCTCTTTGGTCAGCCCTGATCTTGATAGATAGCGGGTTAATCAGAACATTTTTGATATAAACAGCTGCCTGTTGTTGCTGGAAGTGCTGCTAATCAACGTGGAGTCATCGGCCGGAAAAACAAACAATTGGTAAAAGACTTAAAAGCTCAGTAGAATTCATGGGAACTGCATAGTCCTGTGGGTGCCACACTTCAAGCAAAGTAAATGATCCATTGTTATCCCTCTCATAATCAAAAGAGTGCAGATCTAAGTTACTCATTACATTTATTTTGCCTGCTAGAATCACGGAGCAGGATCAGAACCATATACACTCATGATAGCTGATAGAATTGTAAGCACAAAATGTGATGAATGTTGACAAACACGACTGTCAGCTGCTTTCGAACACGTCTTACAAAATTCATGAAGTTGTTTTCAAATGTTTGGCGGCACTCACCTTCACATTCGCAGCCTCCGCCCTTGGCTCGGTTGGCCACTGCAGCAGTATATGAGCGAGCATCCAGAATAAGCAGCTTCTGTGGCACAGTGTTGTCATCGCAGCCAGAGCCGCCCGTCAGAGAGGAGTCTGGAGACACAGGCGAGAGGACAGAGAGAAGATTTTTACTGTCATGGGTGGACAACGCTGAGAGTAACTGAAGTATCGGGGAGCAGAACAGAGAGAGAGTGTGAGAATCAGAGAAGTAGCAGAGACATGATTAACAGAAACTGACTCCATTTGTAACCTAGTGAAAATCAATATCTCCTCCTGATGACACAACCACAGCGTTGCTATTGGTAATGATCACAAGTCAAGAGACCTGCTCTGACCAGCACCCATGGACAAAGACAAGTAATTACTCCAAGGTTACAACTGAGGCCCTTGTCTCTGCACTCAGACTTTGATGTGTTGCCACTCAATTTCCAGCCTGTAGTTGTGTGCAAAATAATGGTTTTAATGTCCCTCAGACATGCTCAACAAGCTGCAAATGTACTGCTAATTTGACATAGTGGCATCATCTTTGCCAAGTCTGAAAATCATCAGTAACATGAACGGATACTGCATGCCCTTTTCTGGAAAAAAAAAAAAAGGAGCTTGTAAACAATTCAGGAAAAGGAGTTTACTGCAAATTAGATTAAATGCTGCATAATTCACTACAAATTGTTAGCAATGTATCTGCTGAACCAGCTTAATGTATGCAGGCACCATTAAAAACAGTGTATTGCTTGGCTGTTATATTAAGCATTCACTTTGGAAGTAAGGAAAATTAATGGGAGATGTTAATAATGGAGATCAGTGCTCCAACAGTGCATACATGAATCTGCATTCAGACAGTAAGTCAAACAACTATTTACCAAAATCACTGTCGCAGGAGTCGGGAGCTTCCCCGCGTTGTCGGCAGGCTGGCGCTCCACAGGTGCCCTTGGTACCCATCTGACATGCCTTGGCGATGGATGTCACCAGGTACTCGTCGTCCGTGTTCCTCCAGCCCCACCAGCTGATCTCAGGCTGGCTGCAACGGGCGATCACTGCCCCATTTTTCTGGTGCCTGGAGGTCAAGGTCATTGAGTCAGTAAACATAAATAGAGATCTGAAGGAAAAGGAAACAAAATGGTGTAAATATTTGATAGTGTGTCAGTGAACCAACCTGTAGACCACCACTGGGATCCTCTTCCAGGATCGGAAAGAAGCCACGCTCTCCAGCTCCTTGTCAGTGATCCATATTGGAACCAAAAGCTTTTGTGGGTAGCTGGAGCACAGCCTGAGGACAAGAACAACAACACACATTATTTTTTTTTATAAAATGTAGTTTTTGTTACTGCAAACATTATACAGCCAGTACATGAAGGCTGACTTGAGGTAAGTCTGTCATTGAGAAAAACAAAACAAACCAAGACGAAAACAGCGCTTTGAGGTGCAGCAAACAACATTCTTTGACACACATGAGTGTTCTGGTTTTCAGGGTCACTGCAGCATCAAGAACTCTCAGCTCAGGCTGAGAACAAATCACAGAGTGATACTGCCTGACTCCATCTGACTCCATCTGACTCCATCTGCCTCTACCCTCCTCCTCCTCCTCCTCTCCCATGATACTTTTTACCATTTCTATTCACCTGCTGACTGTCTGAGAAAGGAGGGGGAGACAGAGGCAGTGTGTGTGTGTGAGAGACAGAGAGAGGGAAAGTGAAATACTGTGCTGAGTCATGGGCCTCAGCAGGCTGCGGCTTGTTTAATTAGCCGGTTGTCCTGTGTGTCTGTCTCCCTCAGCAGGATGCACTCTCGTGGGCCCTCCGAGCAGACTGACCTTTATTTTGTAGCATTTATTTACTCTGACTGTACAGGAGACGGAAGAGTCAAACAATGCACGTACACAAACATACACTCACACACATACACACACACACATACACAAAATATTTCTGCTTGAGTAAATGCTACGATGTTATTTATTTGTGTGTGTTAAAGACTGGAGTTGATGGGAGTGCTGCAGGCCTGAGAGGTCACATGAGACAAAGACAGGCAAGTATTAACACTGAACCATGTTATGTAAGGTATTTAAAGGAATAGTCCACTACAAATCTATCTGTTCAGTATTAAACATCCTGAACAGGTGTTATGCAACATGTAAAAAGTTAATATTAAAGAATTTTGTTTTTCCTATGATTATTCGTAGTCTTCCTTCATGCTCTACATTTTGGATCTACATTTCTCATAATGCATTGGGTGATGTCAACAGGAAGTGTTATGCTAGCTGTTAGCCCCATTTTCTTTTGCCTGCGTTTGGTAACATTTTGGAAATTTATCATAATCAAGAGAGAAAATTTGTGATTTATGGATGTTTATTCCTGATAGACATCTAAGATAACACACACGTCATGATTTCTGTATGTTCAGTGTAATCTTGCTCTTCCCCCAAACTTTAGCACACATTCAAAACTCCCATTCCCCGACAAATTTCTGACACACAGTGTTGACATGTGCCAACACACACACAAGCTGTTAGTCACACAATCTGTTCACTTTGGCGACTTTGTGGTTACAGTGTCTCTGGTCCAGCCTCATCCTTAACTATGTCACGGCTCTCATAAAGCTCTCTGAAACACCGTCACTCATCATTCACTCTCTCAACAGCCTTGATAACTCTTTATAGCTTCAGTCTTGTGAAGCTATCTGTCACAACAGAGACGTCATGCTATTTATGGTAAAGTGTCTGTTACATACTTGAAGTTGCAGTTTATGTCCGACACTCTCCACACATTCTGTGTGTCGAAGCCCATCCTCTTCACCTCCATTTCCATTCTCTGACGCACGTGATCACCTGCACAAACAGGAGAACATTTTCTCAGGAATGTCAATATCATATAGCCTGATTGTCCCAAACTTTTGTGTAAAGTTCAGATTTAATTGTTATGTGTGTTCAACCTGGGCGACAGAGATGAACGTGCTGGTCTTCATCATCAGCGCTGCCTCCCAGACACCAAGCATGATAGGCCAGCGCGAACAGGTCTTCAAGTCTGGACGGGTGAGCTATGGACCGGTTCAGGCGTTTGACCCACTCCTGGCATTGCTTGAACGTTGCAAAGTGGCATCTGTAGAGGACAAAATGTGAAAATGAGAAAGATTATAAACATCCAACGGCAAAATATCTCGTAACATCTTCATATGCATGTGGGACTGGGAGAGAAGAGCTAATTTCTTCAGATGTTCAGTTATTTTCAGCCTTTAAACAGGAGCAATGATTTGGCTGCTTAATGATGAGGAACCAGTATGCTGCTGGCACATCTGCTGCTGAGAATCTCAAAGCTCCACTGGTTTTGAACTTTACAGCTGTCCATGGACAGATGACTCAGGAAATAAAACAGGCCTTTTTTTAATCGAACAGTGTGTTTAAACAAGTGTAAGCATGTTTAGTGTTAGTATATATTTGCCATCTGTCTATATATCCCTGTCTTGGCAAATGACTAGATGCTCAGAAATTAAATGATATCATCAAATACAGCAGCTCCAACTCAATAAATGCTACACAGAACACTCTGACCACTTTAAAGAAGCCAAAATAACAATAAATGTGACACCTCTCTCTGTATTTCTTATTTCATTCAGTTTCCAATACAACAGATTCTGCACAAAAATGTACGACATAATACATCGAAGCAACAGAACTACAGCATGTATTTGCTCTTCAACACATATCATAAGTTATATACTGTAATTCTAACCTTCTCACAATATATAAAAAACATATTGCAGACGAGGGCAGGTGGCAAGATTACTGGGAAGAGGGGCAATAATCTGTACTTTGAACAGAACGTTCAGCTCTAAGCCTACTACATATGAGGCCTGTAGCCCACAGCCTTACAGACATCAATAAAAAAACAAAACAAACGAATAGCCAGGTTACATTTTTGCAATTTGTATTGGCTTCTTTGAGCTAACAGTTTTTTCTCCAAAAAGATCATAATAAGAATCACGACTAGTACACAGCTACTTAAGCATTTAATAGGATTTAATAAACACATCAGCATCAGCACATATCAGCTTCAAACAAATAAAACAAAACAGTGAAGCAACAGGCTATATCTACAGTGAGCCTGTATCTATCTGTCATATAACCGCACACATCCTCTCGCAGCTCTGCCCTTAGGTAGGTACGGAAAAATGGTCCCTGTTGGCTGCCTCGGGAACATCATATTGTGTTGAGTTCTAAACTTTAAATTACTATGCCCCCAACTACTACAACTAACAACAATAAAGTATATTCATTATTATAGTTCAGCCACTGGAGGGAATAAGACACAGCAGGAGAGGCACAGATTGTATCTACCGTTTGTGTGTTTACTATATAAACGCTCATGGTGTGGTCCACTTCTCATATGTAAGGGGCTGATTCTAGTACCTGTTTAATGTTTTTAATGATAAATGACTTACAGTAAAAACAAAACAAAAAAAACAACAACAATCAATTAAAGAAGGTAATTGTTGCAAATTACATTTCTGCTGATTAACTAATCCATTCAATTAACATGTTTCAGCATCACTGCTACAAAATGACTGCACATTAAGTCTGTTGTCATACTGATGCAAATGCAAACCAAAATGATAATCATTGACAGAGAGTAGAAATGCATAAAAACAAAACTGTCCAAACTTAAAACTGCTATTAATGACAACTCTAAGCATGAGAGTATATTTTTTATATATCCCTTAACTGTGAGGACACAAAACACAATCTCCATGATCACTAATGTCATTAAGTAATTCATGAGAAGAGGAGGGAATGATGGAGGATCTACAATATAACTAGAATCATATTAACATAATTATAAGTACTGTGAGAGTTGTAGCTGCTATTTTTAAACCTGGAAATATTGATTTGCAATTTTGCGTGGTAGAGTGTGATATAAATTCCCTCCTCGCTGCCAGACAGACATGACCTACTGTATAATTCATTCAAATGGCTACTGTTCTGCATTTACTCTGCTCAATTATGGCATGAATGCACCTGCAGAGTTAATATGATGTCTTAGGTGTGTGAGTGACTGAGCTGCTCTCCTTACCTCACAACTTTGGAGTCTTTGCAGATGATGTGCAGCTGGAACATATCTCTGCTCTCCACACTCTCTATCAGCCTGAGAGGCACCTGTAGGGGGAGACAGAAACGTGCGAGATAATCAGCCTCGTGGCCGGCTCACACGGCAGACAGCACATCTGCAAAGAGGTTACCACCCTCTGGTCTAGTACAGACTGAATCCAGGCTAGATACACACAGTTCAGCTATAACCTCACTGCAGAGGAGAAAAAAGCCTCTGCAGCATATTTTAATTTCGTTATCATACCAAACCGCAGTCTATTGACTGTTTCTGCTTTCTAAGCTTTCAGGTTATCCTGTGAACTGATGCGTTAACGAAGATTTAAAACAGTCACCCACACGGCGTCGTTTTTGGTCAAACCTTCATTGTGCATCTTATAACGAATGAGAAGATACCATTTTATGCCTTATCGCCAAATACAGTGCTTGTTTATCTATTAACTCTGTTATTTTGCAGAGTGCTTCCGACGAACATTACAATTGTCCCCAGTACACTGTAATCGTTTGAAGTGTAGAAGAGCTTACAGACAAAGCTGTCTAGACTGTGGCAGAGGGTGGTGATTTATCATATGGTACTCACAGATATCTCATTGTCCACACCTGGGTATGTCTATAACACAGTGACACCATGGAGCACACACACAGAGAAGAAGGAGGGAGGACACACGACAGGAGGAAATGGGAAAAAAAAAAAATATTAAACCAAAAGAAATTCAGGAGACAAAAGGAAATGAAGAGTTAACAGGAAAGAAAACATCAAAGAGGTTGAAAGATGAAGGATAACCCAGTGGATCACGGAGTGTGCTACTTGCAACACACGATCAAGCTGAATGGAAATCATGGAGAGAAAGACAAACACAGACAGGAGCAAAGGGCAAGAAAACAGCTTAGAAGTAAGGGGAGGGGCTGTGAAGGGGGGTGTGGAGGAGAGGTTATGGCTTGTTGCTGTTCATACAGAGCTCATCTGTGCTGTTGGGGTCAATGCAGGACTCTGTCCAGTAGGAAACCAGTTCACTAGGGACTGTTGGGTGGTGACCTTTGAACTGTGCATTTGTCTGACTCTCTCCTGCTAAAGTATGCCAAGGTGAAGAAGCACTCTGAACCTCCTGCTGATTTACCCTCACCTCCTCCTCATTTTCAAAGCCATGTCATCTTTTCCAGAAGTCGGATCCTTCTGGAAAAGATGACAGGGATTTGGGTAGAAGGAGGAATTTCGCTGCCAGTGAATGCAAACAATTGGCCTGTTTGTCTTTGAGCAAGTTCCTGACGTCAGCAGGAGCGAACTAGTGGACATCAGTGCCAGTGGGGGCCGGGCCTTTGGAGCCTAGATGTCACATTAAACCTCCCCTGACTGGAGATCAGAGGGCCCGCCGCTCCTGTGGTACAATCCTGGTACAATCGGGTCTGTGCCAACTGCACTGGGATATTACGAAAAACGCTTTACGGGTACCTTATGTAAAATAGCTGTGGGTTTATTTGCCTCGTTAGCACAATTATGTGTTTATAAAATTTATATGGGGGGAAAAGGAAAAAGCCTATGTGCGTCCAAACTACACATTATATCCTCCTCTCTCCTGCTGTTGGCTCCTGTAATGGCATGGCAGCAGTAGAGATCACACTGACACTCGTGCCATTTGGGCTGCAGTGAAATCCTACTTTTGTGCTTCTTCCGTGTGTTTACAGTCTATGACTTGCACTCACATTGATGACAGAGTCCTTGAACTTGATGTGGAGCCGGTAGTTAGAGATGGCGATGATGGCTTCATCGGCATGACCAAGATATTCCACCCCTTCCCCCTGAAGAACTGGGAATGGCACCTGTGGAGACACAAAACAACCAGATTGTTTAAGTTTAAGCAGCATAAACAAGACACCAACACTTGTTTATATGCTTTATTGTATCTAGTACACATAGTAGTGTGTCCAGTTTATTATGTCTGGGACTTAAATCATAACATCCACACTGACACAGTCTGAGGTCGTGACACATAATCTGTCACACATCACTTCGGCAGAAGGATCTTGAGCTAAAAGTTCAGCCTGACAATGCTACCGTGTTGATGGTTGGAAGGTATGTTCAACATCTGCTAATTAGCATTCACCCAAAGTACAGGTGATGTTAATGACAATGTCATTAATTGCGCAGGTATTTAGTTCAAGGTATTGGATAGGTCAAGATTTCTGCCTGATGATGGAGCTGAAGTCCCCCTTCAGACAAAAATGTGTAATCTACAGTACACCTCCTCATAGCAATGGGACTTCTCCACCCCCCCCTCCCAGCAGGACAATGCACCCTGACACAACACCAAAACTGCTCAGGAAGGGCTCAGGGAACACTACAAAAAGCCCAAGTTGTCAACCAGGCGTTAGATGATGGCATGAATGTCTGCACAAATAAAATATCAAATAGTTATCAAGATATGCGAGTCTGGATCACACACAAGTCTGGATCACAGTGATAGACCAAAGAGCTTACTTCCAAAGTGTCTGATATCAGCATCCCTATGGCACCATTTCTACTAAAAAAGTCAGTTTCTTAGTCCTGTTTGCTTCTTTGATTAGATATTTTCTTATTTTAAATAATAATTCTGCTTACTCAAGATGGCATTGAATCATAGCAAAATCTTGTAGAGCTGCTTTGTACCAAGACAAAATTGAACACTGATGCATTGGATTTTCTTAAACAGAAAAAGGTTTTGCAAGAAAAAACATGTTGATATTCCTCAAAGGGAAGTATTGAATGTGTCATTCTGGTTTACTTAATGAAACTCAAGTAAAATACTGCACTGGTATTAAAATCTGGCAACAATACCCAGCACTAAACATAACAAACAGCCCCAAGTTCATCCCAGCACCAGCCTGCTTAAGAGCTAAACTCGTAGGGATTGCGGACAGAGAGACATTATAGAAAATGACAAGGGGGGGGGGGGGGCATGTGGGAAACAGCGTGCATGTGTAGATGTCCAATTAGCACATAGAAGACTTACAGAAGGACCTTTGTGAGCTCAGAGGGCTTGTTGGTGAGTCTGAATGAACAGGCAGGCAGACAAGAGGCAGGACTGGGAGGGAGACTGTCTGCTCCAATGCTGACGGAACAGTCAGGGATCCCAAACTGTCCATTAACATTCTTCCTCGTGCCCATTTTATTACAGGCACAGCCGAGGCCAGGTTTTGGCTGCTACGAGACCCCTACATTAAGATAATTGGTTCCCAACAGAGGCTAATAGAAAACATTTTTTAGTTTCACTCTGAGGCAGGGCATTAGCTTTAAAAGCCAATCACCTGGAAGAGACACAAGGCTATGGTTGCCAACTTCTAAATAATACCTCAAATTGAATAAAAATGGAAGCATCCAACTACTTTCAGACCACTCTGGTAATTGTTACTGTACGGTTTACTGTAGCTGCTTTTCCAAGGGATTTAACCATGATGACCTACACCACCTTTCACGGCCGCTGTTGATCTGGAGGATTTAAGCTACAACATTACGTACACAGAATATATCAACCAATCACCTGGCGTAAAACTCTATAATGTGAGGCAGTGAAGACTGTTGGGAGATATGTTACAGCCCAGACATCACTCTCTCTTATCTGACAAATTTGGGCTCCTTTTATGCCAATTTATTCCCCATTTACATGAACTCCTCACACTTCTCTTACTCATCACTTTCTGTGTGATGTTAGTTCTGCCTGCTTTAACACAATCATAGTCATTGGGGACCACGAATTGCAACTCAGGTCTCGTTGTTTCCCTGCCGGTAGTGTGGACAACAGTGTTGCTTAGAGACAACATTACCTCATCCTGCATTAGCATGCACTGCTGAGTCACGCAGAGGAGGACCCACTGGTGCATGTAAAAAGAGGACATGTAGCGGGGCAGATGGGGGATTATGGTAAGATGTCAGAAAATCAGGCTTACTTGAAACAACATTAGTCAACACGGTTAAAAGCACAGCCTTAGTTAGTGCAGCAAGCACATGAGCTGGATGTGATCGGCAGATCCGTAAACACAAGTCAGCGGCCACTCAGTCAGCTTACATTTTACTGTCACGAAGAAAAACAATACTTATAATAAATGGAAAACAAACTATTCTTGGAATACAGTCGATTGGCAAGAGGTCAAGTGCATCAGATTGTTGGTCCAGAGAGCAACGTTTAAAAAAAGAAGTAAAGAAAAATTAAACCCCTGGCGGTTATTACTGCACCTGCTGTTGCTCATCTCTGACTGAAAATGTGTGCGTGAGCCGGGTCAGGAAGCGTGATGAGGGAAGGGTACAGCTTAACCTGGGAAATGGAGCACGCAGTACTCTGTGCTCAGACACCAACGGAGCCATATATAGGCTGCCGGCCCCCTGGCACTGTGCACTAGGACTACTAAAAAGTGGAATATCTATTATCCGAAACGGATCAAATCTGTAACTTTATAACGACTGGCAGGAGAAGAAAGCTAAAAAAAAAAACAACCAAAAAACGCTTCAGATGCAGTTTTACTACATAAAAAAGGAGAGAAAAGAAAAAGCCTTATCCAAGTATTTCTGCATTCATCATGAGTCAGGGGATGTGGGCAATTTGCATTAATTACTGCATCCACAGCAGTAGAAATGACTGAAATGAGAACATGCAGTGAGTGTGAGTGTGCTGCCTGGCTGTACAAGAAAGCTTACATGTCCTGAAGAGAGTGCCATAGTTAACATGCTGTACAGACTGGGAGCTGCGTTAAACAAGCAGTGCTCCCAAAGTAGGTGCATGAGTCACTGACAGGCAGCAAGTGCAGCAGAAGATACTGTGTCACGTTTCCTCCACCAAGCCTAAAGCAGCAGAAATATTATGGGGGAGGGGGGAGAGAGAGAGAAAGGGAGAGAGAAAGAAAGAAAGAAAGAAAGACAGAAAGAAAGAAAGAAAGAAAGAGAAAAAAAAGAAAGAGACAGACAGAGGGAGACAGAGAGAAAGATAGAGATAGAGAGGGAGAGACCCATGAATAACACTCTGACTTGTGAGTCGTGACTTCCGGTTCAAGCAGCCTGCCTGTGAGGACAGGCACGTGTGCACACACAACTGCAAGCATGCACCGCAGCTTGCACACAGGCACACAGTAGTGAAGGCAGCAGGGTACTAAATACAGCGGGCTAAGGGAATGCCCGTCATTTGCCTGCGGGATTGATGTGGTAAGAGACATCAGCTGTCAGTGTAAACTTTCACGGGAGTGCCTGCACATAAAGAAACACACCAAAGCAGAGACACAATGTGTGGCTGCATGTACGAATGCAAATAAATGAGAATAGGGTTTTGGTACAGAAACAGCAAGGTACAGATCCCTTCTAGCCTCCTTAATCTACTTACAAAAAAATTAAGATATCTACCAGGCCCTTGATGCATAACCATTGTTGATAGCTCTGAGGTTAATTGCAGCCCAAGAGGAAAAATGCTCCAATTGATAACCAGAAAAAACAGACATAGCAGATACTGGCCAAATCCCTCCTTCCCTTTGTCCAGTTCTCCAGACACATGATGCTCAGCTCCATTAACCATCAGACAGCCAGAGAGCACAGCCTCTCCACCACGGAAGGCATGGTGCAAGTTGCCCATCACAAATCGCGACTGGCATCTTTAATGTGGAATAGACTTATGAATCTCTCTCACTTCACTTGCCTAAATGATTTTTTAGCTGCCCTGCTCTTTATCCTCTGCTTTTATTTTGTGGGACAGGGTAGGATACAGTGCTGCAATAGAGATGAGCCTTAATAAAATGAGCACTTCAAAAAGGACTGCCCAATTCACTGCAAGTTATTTTTGATGCGACATTCAGCAAATACTCAGGTTATATGGTTTGGTAAAGTTTATGGTCAGCTAATGCACTCTGAATGAAGGACAAGTAGTTTTATGTGTATTTAGTACATTCTCTTTGAATTAAGTATGTGAGAGCTGATTAAGAAACCTTAAAGAAATCTTATCACAGTGATATAATAATCTGTCTGAAGACCACAGTTAAATGAATGCAAAAATCCTGCAGAACCTAAAGCAGGATGTCAACCACTGTACATAACACTTTGTCATCATTTTATCTTCCTGTTTTCTAAACTTTCTTTATATGCACTGTATGTGTTCTCCTAAAATGGTGGACTGATTCATCTTTTTTTTTCCTAAGTAAATACTGAAGGAGGTTTGTCTCGAGTATGATGCCTTAACTGTAGAGTGTGTGAGCTGCATTCAAATGCCTCTCCAAGGCCCGTGTCATCATCTCTCCCTCTGTGCCTGGCGTCTATCCTGCTGAGTGGCGACTCTTGCAGTGATATCTTGGCAGTCACACTCTTCCTAGTGACTGCACAAGTTTCATGAGGGTGTTTTAGAGGAGCTCTCTGGTGCCACACAAGGAGCCAGGATAGAAGATGACGCCATATTCTAGAAGTGCTACACCGGGTCTTTTTACCAGGCATGTAGGTAGGTGTCAGAGCAGACGGGGTGCTGCTCTGGAGCAGTGGCTCTCAGGGGTTGATGAAAACTGTTTGGCTCACCTGAAGGCTTTCATCCTCCTTCACCAGCTCCTTCTGGGGGAACAGGTCCTTGGCCTTGATATACTCCAGACTGGGAGGCCCTTCTTCACCCTGTCAGACACAAACACAAGGTGGTCAGGGAAGTACTTCATCAGACTGTAATCATTAGGAACAAAAAGGACCACATAATAACTTGTGGCTCAATACAGTTAAATAATAGAAACATCAAATCATGAAAAAAGCTAAAAAAAAAGTCTCAAAAGTCAATACCCTCTGTATTCTTACTTCATACTGGGCATTTATCAGGTCGGTTTGCCTCTGATGTGATACATGCCAGGTGGAATTTCACAATCCCCTTCAGCTAACTCACAGGTGTCACGTAGGAGATTAAACATTGACTATAAGAGATCCGAAATTATCTCTAAATAGGGCACACGTGACTTACTTATTTTTTAAATGTTTACCACTCGATCCTAAACAGCAATTCCCCTGGTTGATTAATATTAATGATGAAGGAAGAATACCACTTTTAGCTTTATTTTCAGTTTGTTTTGGCTCTGTGCTGGTAGTAGTGCTGGTAGGCACTGGGCATCAGATACCAAAAAGCTGTAGACCTTGTGACTGGAGGTTACAGTCTTAAGCAAACAAAGACACAGAGGCTTATTTTACACACTTGAGCAGTTTTTCATGAGTCATGCTCTGACATTGACTTTTCTGAGCAAGTCTTTGCAAAGGTCACCTCGATACCCAATAACTGAATGATTCTATGACCGAGCAGGAGGCCTCAGTAAACTGATTAAATGTTACGTTTTCAAGGTTGCTGATAAATTTAACATCCAAATGCAGTCTTATCTAGTTCTAATAAATGGCTTGCTAAAATTAGACTGCAACACCTCAAGAAGCAGCAGAGATCAGAGTGAGAGGGGAACAAAGAGGACAGTCAAACCTGTCCCCAGCTTACAGTGCCAGTGCCCCCCTCATACACTGAGCAAACACTTTCATTACATGTAGGTCACACTTCAATCACTGGGCACAAAGGGAACAAAGCGATCAGATGATGAAAGTGGAAATGTGGCCTTGCTTGACACTCTCTTTTACCTAGTTGTACAAAAAATATTTTTCACTCATTAACAAAGCATAGCCATAAAATGCATTTATACTGAAATGTGATGTTTATGTGGAACATTAAGTTGAACATACATGAGGCAGAGCTTCTCATTAACAACGTCCAGCTTTGTAATAGTCTGCATGGCACCTCCACATCCAGCCTTTCTGTGTCATCTCTACGGCGGCTGGGTCACCTCAGTGCTTTAGGATGAACCCGGTTAGGTTTCTGGCTGCCTGAACACTGCTAATATTGCTACTCTGCTGGATTTGGCTTCTCCATCTGAATATGGCCGTATGTCAATGCGGTTCATTAATGAAAACAACGACAGAGTCCTGAAGAGGAGGCCAGAGGGAGGCAAAATGTAGTC
Source organism: Sparidentex hasta (assembly GCA_030272975.1). NCBI lineage: Eukaryota > Metazoa > Chordata > Actinopteri > Spariformes > Sparidae > Sparidentex > Sparidentex hasta. The sequence goes on along the minus strand of JARJLU010019532.1, from coordinate 26,908 downwards.
ACGTGTCTCCTTCTCTCTCTCTTTTTCCCAGTTGACTACATCTACTGATTGAGGTTGGTCTCTTGCTAATAGAAGACTTGTGTCTCAGGACAAACAACACAGCAAAAATGTGATAAAGGATAGCAGGAAACCCCCTAATGTCTCACCATGCCGACCTCATGCCATGTTTACAGTCATTACATCTGTCATGCAAAGGTCCAAGTCGGTGATTAAACCTACCACCCGTTGGTAACAGATGGAGATAGTGTTCCTACAGGGATAACCCCTCCTCTACAAGTCACAAACGTGTCACCATCTGATTTCAGTGGCATGGAGATCATAGCCGTAGGATGGCTGAAGCATCATATTTCAGCTTCTGTCACACAAGAGCTTTGTTGCCGGTGGAAAAAACAGTATACATCAACAATAAGGAAACAGGAGAAGCGCAGGTCTTTGAATGTTTTATTTTAGGTCAATATAAAATATATTAAATAGTTCTGCTTAAGTTAAATAATAAACCAGTCTGTTTCTGCCAACCGAAGGGGCTGACAAGCTGAAATGGGTTTATTTATTCAAAAAGTTTTTGTTTTTTAAATGTGAGGATATGATGCTTTTCTTTGTCACCCATGACTGTAAAGTTAGTATCTTTGGGTTTTTAAGTTTTGATTTTGACAAAACAAGGAATCTGAAGACATCATCGTTGGCTCTGACAAGATATAAAATACAATTGATCAATCAATAATTAAAATAATCAGTGGTTCCAATAGCAAGTACACAGAATACAGGTGCCCTGGTCTTAGGGGACCTCGGGGACAATCCTCTCCCATTACAGAGTTTGTAGTGAAAGCTTACTATGGGTATGGAATATCTGTATGAGGCACAGATTAATGGGATAATTCTGTACACATTTCCACTCTATGTGTTACTTCTATACCATCCGTTGTAATGAATGACAGTGTTATGGAGGTGGCTGTCAAGGCTCTTCCAAACTGAGATGTCTGGAATTCATGAGAGATGCTCTAATGTTAAGTGCATTTTGGTATTACTGTGGGCTCCATTAACTCTAAATGATGCCTTTATGTTCATGCTAAAGCTGTGTTTCCACCTCCACAATAGACACACTTCGAGGTGAAGGTGAGGTGGAAGCTTCTCCTTGGTATAATACTCCATTATTGCTTATATTAATCACATCAAAGATGTTAGCCCCACTACTAGCATTGTATTACACCAGATAGGTAGCCTACATTTTGTGTTTGAGGTGCATCACATATTTGCGGCAGTAAAGAATTTTCAGTTCTTCCCCAAGTGGGAGATATTGTTGTTGTCACAAGTTCCTAATATCTCTGAATAACAACTCAAAGACTAACGTAAACACGGAAAACACTGCCTCCAGTTCGGAAACCACCAAAAACAACTAAAATTTCATTATCCATGAACATGTTTCACTGTGGACATCAGACTCCATTCAGAGGACATCGCTTGTCCTTATTCCCCAATTAGCTGCATGTAATTACAGTCCAAATGATATGATGTGAATGCAGTATAACAAGAACAAAGCTATTGAGCATCCCACCAGAACTCACTGTAAAATACTGTTTTTAAAACTCAAACAAGAGTGTCTCTCTGAGAAACAGACACTCCAGTCAACACGGCGAGCCTCAATTTTAAACGGGTAACCTAGGCTGAACTTCTCAAATCCCTCTGCAATGCAACCCCACTAATCTCTTGACCCCTGACCTGCAACAGCCTTCGGCGTCCAGACTGATGAGGCAGCTGTGCATCATCAGTTGTACTTAACTTCACCTGAGAATGAGTGGACCATGACAGTGGCCATCAGTCATTGGCATCCTGCGAGGGTCATGTCATTATAGACTGATCTCACACACTGTTGCTGGGCAGTCTAAGCCACCAGCCTGGCACAGACTCCTCTGCCTTTTTATTTTTTTAAAGGTAATAAAGTGTACCCTGCCAGATAGCGGTCATAAATTACTGGAAAAGCTATGGTTATAGGACCTCCCCCAGAGAAATTCAACGCTAATCAGTTGAGAGGATCATGCATTCAAACTTGAAGCACACATACACACATGCATGCACACACTCTTGGTTCCTGTATGTCCTGTGCTGCATTACTACTGGATACTTGGCACCATTTATTCAGTTCTGTTATGGAGCACCCTGACATTGCACTCCTCTGAGAGGAACACAGTGTACTTTAAAAGGCAAAAGAACTGCTGACTAAAAGTTGTGTGGATGCTGTATATGCTCCATAAATCCATGACACAGACTATACACACATATTGGCTTATAATTATGCAATGGTGCTAATGCCAATTTCGCATAAATCACAATTTCTGGGGTATTTTAAAGAAACAATGAAAGAATCGAAACTGTCAAGGACAGTAAATCAGACTGTGCTGCATTCATGCACAGACATAAGCGTAGCAGCGTTCTGAGATAGACTTGCAGCTACTAAAACCTTTCCTGCAGACAACCTTGATACTTCAGCTTACGTCCCATTGCATGGCTGAATACAATTGATCAGGCCAGGGCATAAAACTCTGTCATTGCATTTCCAAACAAACACAAGCAAAAAGGCCTCTGTTTCCATAATTTCTGGTCCTTTTCAGTGCAACCACAACCAGACAATCAGCTTACAGAAGATTAAAAAAGGAAAGACAAAATGCTCTCACTTCTAACCGACTCACAAAGATGGAGCACAGCTTGTCCTGTGCCCGACACGTTTTTGCTTCGTCACTGCTGCGAGCCTCCGCACCCTCCCCCACCTTTGTCCAACAAGCAATCAAAACACTGGAGCTGACAGGCATGCGTGCATACACACATACGCCTCAACACATTTCTCAAATATCAATGTCAGAGCGGAAAACACATGTAGTGTGTTTATGACATGTAAGGCAATAATATTGTTAATATTAGCTAGCTAACTAGAAAGCCCTGACTCTGCAGGTTCACAGTGTGACGTGGAGACCTTGTTTTTAACTTACTAAAAGAAGGTTTTAATTGTCTGAGGAAAGTGTGGGTGAAAAACTGACTTCAAGACATTTCTGCATGTGTGTGAATGGAAAAATGAACAAATCAGGCAGGTAGAAAAGGTGGAGGGATTGAAAAAGACTCTAGTACAGCCCTCATGAATAAGTGTCTGGTTACCATGGATACAACAACCTCGTTTTAGAGGCAGAGTCCCTTTCTCTCCAAAGCTTTTGGAAACAATTTGCTGTCTTTACTCACCAGATTATTTACTTAATCTGACTGGGGCTTTGTCCTAGTGTTGTGCAGATTAGAGAACCACTACATGATGCAGAGGTGACCTCCTAAATATGTGGGGAACATGTGCTTGTATGTCTGCTTTTAAGTGTGCTCTTGTATTCTGAAAAGTCTTTCACCATCGGAAATATGAAAAATGACCCCAAATGAGGTCAGGTTGTAAGAGGAGGAGGAGGGTGGATGGAAACAGAGGATGGAAGGACAGGACAGAATGAAAATCAGTAAATATGAAATGAAAAACCACTAAGACAAAAATATTCTTTTAGTTAGGAACGCTGAGTAATAGGTCAAGATCAAAAGATGGCAGAGTATGACGAATCTTTTCAGAAATACTTTTCCTTCTCCCTGTCCTCTGTCCAACTATCTTAATATTTCATGGACTGCCGTGTTCTAAATGATCATTCCCATTTTAGCCTTATAACTGAGCTCTACTTGAACAGCTGAGGGAAATGCAGGGGCAGAGTACTTACTTCTATAAGTAAGCATAATTCATCTAAAACATGCAAAGCTGGAGTAACATGGAGAAGTAATATGTTTCTGCATTGGCATGCAGGGATACTGACAAAATGCCAACTACTTTCTTATCTAAACCTGCAGTGAAGGAATTTAGGAATTTAGCATATACATAAACATTCAAGCCCAAGCAAAACAAATTCACACAATGGTGATTAAACCAATCAACTTCAGGTAAATGTGTCTGTATTTCACCTGGGTTTTTATAAACATGGAGTCTGTGGGGACCTCCCCACACAGTATTTGCAATGCCTTTGACATCAACCAGCAAAGGCTGGTTTGCCAGGGATGAAGGGGGAAGCAATCATGGCAATGGAGTAGGCTACAGTAATTAGGAGTATGGAAGAGCCTATCGCGTCGTAAACACATCAACAGTGTTCAGGTAATTACTCTCACTGCCAAATGGGAGGGACAATAGTTCCATACTGCAGGTTCAAAGGTGTTATTTGTAGAATACGGCCAAAATTCGAAGGTGACAACTGCTGCTATTGCTAGCTATCCTTGGCTGTAGCTTGCAATTATAAGCTAATTAGCTGTTGGCTTGGTTAGCCATGAAGCCAGTGGCCCTAGAGTTTACCTGGACTGAGATATCGGATCACAGGGCAAGTCACCACGGGCACCAGGGCTTTGCTCAACTGGACTTGGCAGCCTTAGAGTGAACACGGCAGGACACCTAACTCAGACTGAACATAGCCTCCAAGACCGTCAGTTTGAAGACAGGGGATACAGTACAGAGACAATTAACAGCTTCTCTGATCAGGACTATGACTCCCAGGATGACAAGACATGGGGGGCTGGTACAGGAGAGGCATGCAGTGGGAGCAAAGTGTTAGACTTTAGCAGCAGGTGAAAACAGCATGTAGAACTGGAATAATTTCACATCTTTCTAATAAATCCGGGATTTATTTCGAACAAACCAGAGATGCTTGTGGAGAGAAAACCAGACTCTGTTGTTGACTTTAATTTAGTTTATATCAAGTTTGAATGAAGTGTGTTTTATGTTAAGCTCGTCTCAGTTCAGTAAAATAGAGAAACTCAGGTAGTGTACTGTTCTATTTTTTGTTTAGTTTTCAAAACTGAGGTAAAAGTATTCTATTTCTTGATATTTTGAGAGTTTGCTGATTCATTATGCCAACAGCTTGCATATATCGACCAAATGTTTAGTTATACCCTATAGAGTTGGCTTAAAGTATCCCAAAATGCATTGTGAAAAGAGGCATTCAACCATAGTCACTAACCAAGCATTACATACCATCATGCATCGTGCTGAAAGGAAAAAAAAAAATACAGATTGATGTCTAAAGGTGTTTATTCATTTCACTGATGAGGTCACTATAATATCCGGTACAAAATGACTCCCAAGTTAGTGGATAGTGAATAACTGGGTGACTTCATACACAAACAATCTGCTAATATGTTATAAAAAAATGTAATAAAATATCGTTGCTAAATATATTGCGATACTATTTTAAGGCCATACCGGCCAGCCGGTATAGCTCCTTTAAAAACAATTCTTCTTAGTTAAAAGTACAACCCGCTCTGTAACCTATTGATGCATTTTGTCCTCGATCTCCCTCAGTCTCGTGACACATTGACTGTGTCACCTTCAGTGTAGTTCTTAGGTGTAATATTGACAAGGTGTTAGGCAGAGTGGTGAGACCCGATTCCAGGATCATCACTGTTACCAGAGAGGGTGCATAAATGTATAGAGCCCAAAGCATATCCCCAGAAGCTTTTGGTTGTACTTACATCCTTAATTCATTTAGATAATGGAAATAATAAAATCTGAGTCATGGAAAAATCTTGACCAATTCAATTACGCTTTTTATAGTTCCATTTGGTGCAGACAACATATTGCAGAGGGAGATAAACATGATATATTGGAGATAGAAAGAACAGTAACTGGAGATGTTTGTCTTCCACATCACAACAATTTTTGTGAAGATTAAAGTCAGCACAAGGCTGCAGCCGTCTTTCACAGGAGAAGACTGACAGAGCTGTGGTCCACTAAAGTGACAGTTACGTGGATACTAAATTATACAGACAGTGACGCAGAAGAGGAACTGCCGACTCAGCTGCACCACAGACATATAAAAGAGAGATCATAAATTGTGTAAAGGCCGGCCATGTCTGGTAACAAAGAAAGTGAAGAGGAACCAGCAGCTGCACTTTTGATGGTAACTTTACAACCACTGCTTTCCATGGAAGAAGCAGTACTGGAAATTAATGAGAGCTTTCCCAGCATTTGTGTGTTGCTGATTGTTAGCATGATAATGTGCTTCTGCTGAAATGCAAGGTTCAATCATTGCTGTCTCATTACAGTAGGTCTAAAGCCTGGAACACACCAGGCCAACTGTTGGCTATCTGAAGCGTTTGGGGAGACTCGGACGAGTTCGGGAACAAATCTGTTCGTTGTTTTCAGCTGCGTTGGAAGCTTTTGGAACCGTGTGGATAGCGTCTGCTCAGATTCAACTTACAAAGTCTAAGAGGGTTGGCTGTTGGCCGTCTGAGCCATTGGATACTCTGATTGTTTGTCTGCAAACTGTAGGATCATTCTGATTGGAGACGTGCTAGCGAATCAGCGTGGTGTGTGGGAGGGGCGGAATTCTGTGTGCACCGCTAAACTCTATGGTGTACGCTTTGTTTTTCTATGCACTCCCTTCCGTCATTTCCTGTTTTCATGTTTTGGATTACTGGCACGAGACTAGCGCCACCCGATGTTAAGGAGACTTAGTGCATCTCGCGCAAGTGTAAAAAGTACACACTACTGTGTAATTGGCAGCCCTCGAGGCGGTATGTTTCAATGCAACTTTTCTGCCGAACAGATCAGACGAGAGGCAACGGAGTGGTCGGATAAAGGCAGCTGGCCGTTGGTTTGCGTGTGGTAGTGGTCTGTGTGTCGGGGCCTTAAGCACTGAATCTTGGAGATGAGGCACAATACGCTGATTTCTACTTTACATTTCATTTTTATTTTCTATGTTACTAGTATCATTTTTTACTGATTCCCATTAGGTGTACCACGTATTGCTGTTTGCAGTTTTGAGTATAATACCTCAACAACTACTGGATGGATTGCTGTGGTATTTATGGCTAAAGTTCAATCTAGTGGCATCACAAGGCTTAATTTTAGATTAGTCTAATGCTTCAATCAACATCAGCTGTACTTTGTAGTCATGCTAAATAGCAAATGTAAGCATGCTAAAATAATGTGGTCAATTTGATAAACCTGCTACACCAGCACGTTAGCATAATCATTATGATCAGGTGTGATTAGCATTTAGCTACAACATTACTTATCACCCACCTACAATGCACCCTCACCAGACAGTTTAACAACCATTCACACCTCGGCTCACCTAGCCCTAGCAACCCACATGAAGGCCAGTTGGGTCAACAAAACACAAGTGGCCCTAACAACTCTGTCACTCCAGTTACAAATTGAAGAAGCCTCTTGGATGAGAGGTGAAATGTCTTGAAACTGAAACAAGTCAAGTTGCCTACAATACAGACCAGTTGCCTACAATATAGTGCTTATCAATAACCTGGATGACAGAGAACCTTCATCAACATAAAGACAAAAAACCTCCCCAAAAGTTTTCTCCAATATTATATTTAATGGACCAATGATATGGGAGGGCTTGCAGGTGAATGTTAAACAATCTAATGCTTAGTTACAAAATATATTTCCTTAAAAGTTAGGTATTAATTGGGCCAGCCAGTGGACCTCACTGAAAGCTCAGGTGTTATTCTGTGAACCATCACCAAATATAAGATTAGGGACATGAGGCTAAAACCACCCACTGTTGTTCCTAGACCTAACCTTTTCACCATTCTCTGTCAAGATGTCAAGTGATAGAAACACCTGTACGCCATCAGTCATTGATCCATATCTCCTGTACCTCTCAACACAACAAACTGCTAAATGCACATCCTCCACTGCAGTGAACACACTTCACGGCACTAAGGCTGGATCAGCGACTGCACAATGTGTTCCCTCTCAGCAGCACTCACATTTTACACGCTTCACTCCTGACAGGCCCCCTCTCCCCTCCCTGCCAATCAACATACCTGCAGCGCAAAGCCCTCCATGCGACAGAGGTGAGTGATGAGAGTAATAAAGTAGCATTTCATCATCACATGCATGAGAAGACACTGAGGTAATCCAATAATTTGTTTGTGAAGTGTGGACTCGGTTGGTTCCTTGCTAAGGACCGCAGCGCTCACGTGTATCGACCAACACCCCCCCACCCCCCCTCCGATAGGCCGGCAGGCACACACAAGCAGGCGAGTTGGGGAGGGCTCTCATACACACCCATCACAGACCAGACTCGCAAACAAAAACGAACATCCAAAATAAAAGCCTGTGGACTTACGAAGCAGTTGAGCATGGAGCAGGACACCCTTCCTGCGAGGCTCATGTCGAGGAGAGGCAGGGCTGTGCCTGAATGACACGCAGCCTGTAGAGCAGCAGCACGACCAGAGCACGAGGAGCCGGCATAACCATTCTTCTCCCAGCCGGAGCCTCTCCACCCCTCGTCCACTCCGAACCCCTCTGCCCGCAGCTCCTCTGCCGCCCTCCCACCTTTTGCACGTCCACCCCCCTTCTCAAGAGGTGCTGTGGGACGACACGCTAGTCCCGGCTCTCATTCAGGAACCCACCCCACCCCCCCCCACTGCTCCCAGAGTGGGATGAGAGAGCACGCTGGTGTCTGAAGAGAGCCCCTGTTGCACTGCTGAGACAGGCAGAATAGTCCATAAAGATGCAAACAAGAGCAGCAGTCCGCGCGATCAGCCGAGTTAGTACTGAGGAGAAAAGCAAAAGTGATGAACTGACTGCGGATGTACCTTCCCGACTGTAGCGAATGGATGGGGGAAACTGCGAGAAGGGAGAGCAGGAGAGAATGGAAGACAGAGGGAACTGCCTGATGCTAAGCTCCACCCCCTCTGCATGCGCATCCACCTCCCTCTCTCACATTCACATGCTCACATTTCTCCCCCTGTCTCCCTCTCATCTCGCACTCCTCCCCCACTCCCTCCTTGTTCACCCTTCACCGACATCTCCTAATAAATATGCCTCTCCCTCAGCAACAAGGCGGTAAAACCGTGAGCGTACCGCCGGCATCCAGAAGACGCTTCGACTGCCATGCATGCACCATCTGACATCAACCGCAGTGTACCGTGGCTCTTTCCCAAGCACACATGCTGCACGAGCTGAGCACATAACACAACCTGAAGCACACTCATACACACAGACGGAGCAGAGAGACACCCCATCCAGTGGTTGGACAGTGTCCCATCACAAAAACCGTTGCACTGGCAGCAATTGATCTAGTGCAGGAGAGAAATGTGTGGCAGAGGACAGAGGGAGGGAGGGTGCTGAGGAGAGAGAGTCTATGCAGAGATCCTCAGTGACACAGCAGTATACACAAATTCTTCCTTCCCTGTGTCTGTGAGTTTGTTCTTTGGCACCGTCCAATACAAGTGCAATGCATTCAGCTACAGCCCCTTTTTCCGCGATAAAGTCAGCGAAGGTCACTGGACGTATACGGTGTACACAGCGTTACGCATGCTACGGGGGGGGACACACAGCCCTTCCCCCCTTCTTACCACAGCCTTCTCCCTGGCAGAGTCGTGACAGCCACTTGCCTTCAGCTGTATGACCCCACATTACGTAACACGTATAGCATAGTACACACAGCATGAGCTTGATGCATAGCACGGCACTATTAAAAAATATGATTAATTTTACTGAGGGAGGGGCTCTACTGTAAATTGGATATGGTGGTGCTTCATTTGAACAGGATGAATTTTGAACAGGGGGTTGAGGTGATTGTAATTAATCAATGTAAAACAAGCTTCCAAAACGTATAAGATGTATCAGAAGCCTGACGATTTGAATCTGGCTCAGAGAAAGACATTTCACATTCAGACTTCTTCATGACTGCCAGTGCCAGAAATAAAAGCCTGTTGGAGAGCTGTGATACAGGCTGTACTGGTAGAAGTAGGCAAGTAATCCAACTCCAGGCTACAAAGGACTGAATACATACTGCTAATGTTATTATTAGCAGCAGGTAGTACATTTTATCATCACCACAAGGAAGGTGCTCTGTGCTATTAGCTACAATGTGACCAGAATAATGTGACTGTTGTATCTCTTAAGTGAGTAACTTTTCAAACTGGTTGCACTGGTGCGCCTACCTTTTTCCATTTAGGCACACCCATACAATACATTTTGATTAAATCTCTTCACAAATTGTTTTAATAAGTGTTGGGAAGAATAAAGATGCAAATACATTTCTCTCCCCCCCCCACCCCCCGTAAAAATAATCCGGAATGGATAAAGGTTTAAAATCACAAGGATGTTGTTATATAACAGCAAGACTTTCCAGCATGTCATTTAACCTCTGGGCTTCGACATGATTTCCCTGCACATCCATGCATGTTATCTGCTGAACTGAAACTAGTTGTAACTGCATTGTGTTTTTGATTACAAAAAAAGTTTCATCTTAACAATACAGTTGTACAAAAAAAAATTGAATATTTATCCAGCATCCGCAGTACAAATAATAATACAGCAGCACGTGAAACATATGCACAGCTGTCTGTTCACAACCGTGTTTGAAAATTTGCTGATTTAATAGAATCCATCAATATATTGCATACTATATAGTAATTTCTAGGTTATTCCATTCAAAAAGGCACATTCAAAATTGACCTTGTTGAACATAAAAACATTTAAATGTCCATTTAATAAAGACTTTCTAGATCTATTTCACAAAATGTCACTACTTTTTAATTGCTTAGTGTTGATTACCTTTCAGCTTGTATCTTTAATAGGTCTATATATTAGGAGGGAGAGCTTCATGCTGCAGGAGGCATGACGCATTGTATTCTTCCATCTCATTAGGTAAATGGACTCATGCATCTGCTTCTATAAAACGCACTTCCACAAATCAAGCAGTGGCTTACAAAGAATCATTTACATGTCACATGGTAAACCAGTGACTCCTTATATTCATTTCCCTTTAGTGAAAAAGTAGAAGTGAAATAAAATATTGTGCCTTGCAGCTAAGCCCAAACATATCAGCAGATCAATCTTTCCTGGTATGAGTTTAACTGTTTATCATACGCAAATGCTTGAGTGAGCTGTCATAGTGAGTAAGAGCCAAAATAATGTGCAGTGCGGAAGTTATGCCTGCATCTCTGTCATGTGATGTTGTGGGACAGAAAATCACTCAGCAGCACCTGGAAGTGTTCATTTCTTTGGCAGCAGCCCAATGATTAAGACTTCTCATATCTCGGACGTGCAAGTGCAAGCTCATCAGGTTTGGAAGCGTGGAGGGCTTTCCCCCAGATGAGATTAGCGGACTATAAAATAACTTTTAACTATGGAAAACCTCAACAGGTATACTGGTAAACATGCAGTATGTTTAGATAGATCACAGTTTTTGTGTGAATAATGTTGTTGTAAAACTTCTATTTATATTTTGAACAGTTTCAGGCATGTAAAGCTATAGCTTTCAAATAGTTTTCCAGTTATCCACAGAAAAGCAAAATCTGAGCGCACATTTTAGAAAATATTGTATTTCTGAATTTTGTGACCTAATTGATGAGTGGGTCCACAGTCCAAACACTGGGCTTCAAATTCCCCCTCTCTGCCTGCCCAGCCCCGCCCGAACCAGCCGCAAAACTGAACACCAGATTTGGCCTCTTGTGTCTGAGGTTTTATTTTAGGAAAGGAGGGCAGCGAGTCACCAACACAGAGTGTCAGCCTACATGTTGACACACAGCTTTAGAAGTGGGATACGAATAAGATCTGATGCCCAGGAAGTTTATGGGGCTAAAATATATCCAAATGGTTTTCAGTGTCTGTAAACTGATTTAGTTATCAATACATACATTTTACAATTTAAATCTAAATTTTACTTACTTGTTACTATAATGTAACCTTTTCAACCTTTTTGCAATAATTTGATTGGCTGCCAAGTATCCATCAAAAACCATACATCAGAAACCTGCAATAGTTCTGGTCAACAGGTTCTTATAAGGGTACATGCACCACAGTGAGCAAAACACCAAAGTTACAATTATCTGAAGAGCATGTAAAGGTGGAGCAGGGAACCAGACACTGACAGCCAGACTTCAGGAACCACAGCAGGGTCAAACAATGCTAGAAGCACAAGACCCTTCAAGGAGAGCTATAGTCAAATCATTAACAACATTCCAATAACCTGGAATGAACCCTCTGGCTTTAACTACCTCAGTCTGGTGTCTAGTCAGCGTTTTGTAAAAATATTTAAAAAGACACACACCGGTGCTTTAATTCTTACATAAGCAGGTGACATCATGTGGGGCAGTGACACAGAAACACAAACTTCTCTCACAGGTTCTGCACAACCACTACAAGGTAGCATTACAATGCATTGCGAGTACTGAGGGCTGAGTAAAACAACCCCATTGTCCCCGTTTCCATTCTCACATTATCCTGCTAACAATACCGAAGCATGAGTGGACAACAGCATGAACTCAATACTTCCTGTTCCGTTCCAATGAAAAAGCGGGAGGCTGGGAAGCAATTAAACGCCGCTTCACAAGACAGGATTAAAGGGATCATATTACCTGTGGAACAAACTGCTGGAACAAATGTCTCACTATTCCATCAGAGAAAATAACCCTTAGATCAACAGCAACTGAGAACAGATAAATATCATTAGTTGTAGCAGTTTCTACCTTATAAGTTTTATACCATACATGTATAAAAAAAACTTCATATCCATGTTGCACAAATGCGACAAATGTTTATGCATCAATCACAGAGTAACTTGACTTCAAATATGGCCTTTGCTGACCTCAAGTGAACTTCTCACCTGCTGCGGCAGAAGGACTAATAGGTGTTTTTAATACACCTGAGATTACTGGTGAGTCATGTTACACGAGCAACAGAGCACACTTCTGACCACGCCCAAAAGGCAACACATGTAATAAGCATGTAATAAAAAATGTTTTTCAGAAATGTATGAAGCTGAACTTCCAACACAGGACAAACTGGGGTCTGCATTCTCGTTTTACGTGCATCAGTGGGCACATTATTTGTTCATCAGTCCTGCCATCAATTAAGCCCAGAGCTCGACAGCGCATCCCATAAAAAGGCTGAGAGCTGGGCAGCTAGCCACCGTGGCATTCTGTGGAACCAGTTGACCAGAACCTCGGGACACACATCCTCCTGTTACACTTCCTATTTCTGTCCCATAAAAGCTGCACCCATTAGTCTCAAGAGGAATCTGTCATTCATCTGGTGCCTGCACTGCTTCCCCTCTCTTTTAGCACTGTCTATCGCTGAAGTACGTTCACTGAGACAAAGCAAAAGGACAGGCCATCACGTGGCTTGTTTCCCCAAAATGACAGAGTATAACAGTGCTATTGCAAGATACAGTATTTTACTTCAATTTGCTAATAATGTAGAAGAATAAACATTTAACATCCATTTTGAGGAGCCTAGTGTTTTAAAGCATATCCAGGGCTTCAGACGGTGACATTTGAGATGTAATTTGCAACCATTTTTAGAGACCATGCAACTAAAAAGGAGCACCTGTCCGACAAACTCACACGCCCTATTGATTTTGTTTCATGAAATCAACAATACTTTTTTTTTTTAAATAAGTGACTCAATTATAATTAAGTCTGGGTGTCCCTGCTCAGGCAGCTGCCCCCGCAACCCGGACCCGGATAAGCGGAAGAAAATGGATGGATGGATGGATGGATGGATGGACTCAATTAGCACTTTGTCCATTATAAAGAATCCAGTCTGCAGTTTAGACACTTAACTGATAAACCAGTAAATTGTAAAGCAGCAGTTCAAAACTGAATATTATGAACAGATGAATCAGTATTGCAGTTAAGATAGAAAAAATACAAATGCACTGCAGAACATGATGATTTAAGTGGTGTCTCGGTACTCGTAAAGTTTTTAGTATGGGAGCACCAGTGCTACTAGAGAATAAAGTTGGTCTAGAGCCCTGACATTTCTTCAGCAAAGAGAAACAGAGCACTTAAGTCAAAGTCAAGCCATTGTTAACATGTGCGCTTTATAATTACCTTTAAATAAAATGCACAGCTTGCATTGCTCATTTGAAATGCAATTAGAGTTGTGTGACCTACAAACAGTCGTGCAGTTCGCTTGTTGTGTTCACTATGCTTCAGTATAATTACAACCTTCAGGCCCACAACTGTAGCAAAACAAACCACTGCCTGTCTCACGTACAGTAAAAGCTGTGTGACTCAGCACTTCCAAAGAATCACTCTGGATCAGCAAAGGTGCATGTAGAAACCTGAGCAGGACAACTACTTCTCCATATTTGAGCACATATTACTTTCGTGATAATATCACATAAAACAATCAGTTTGGCCTCAGAGTTGAGTAGCCAAAAGTATCCACTAGAGGGCAATCAGTAGATAAATGGACAGATCTTAGTTCAGTACTTACAGTAGCAGAGCGATGCCTTGGTCATCTTGGGTGGACACTTTCACGGCTTGACTACAGCTTAAGCCTTTATTTCACATTTGGGTCACACAGCTGAGGTTTACATTCAGTAGCAGGCATGCTCAGGGGCACATGCATTCAATAACCTGAACTGTCACATATCCCCATTAGCTTCTTCATATAAATAGGAGGTTAATCAGGCCTGGATGTGCAAAACAGAGCTGTACAGGAGACATGTGGCAGGAAGCTACATCAAAGACCTGTAACATCTGTAACTTGCTACACAGCTCTTCTACTGAATTGGAAGCACGTTCTTGAATGAAACAAACAGTGCCATAAAGTTGTGACCCTGCTGAGTAAACTACTACTGGGACGGAGGCAGATGCTGCCTGAGGATGATTTACTCTCACTCACTCAAACTGGACAGCCATCAGTCCCCATTTGGGCTGAATTCTTATATCCAGTTATTTGTTAGCATATTTGTTGATTCTGAGATCTCCCTGCCTCCCTCTGCGCAGGAAAGATGTACAACCAGTAGGAGTTTGTTTGTCTGTCTATTTAAATCCGATTAGCTACTGCATTAAAACAGTAGCAATACTGCCTTTAATGCAGCAAACATGACTTGATCCTTTGCAGGTTTCCCACCCAAAACCATGGCCAAACATGAAAAAAAGAAACAAAATCATCATTTTGTTATCTTTTAAAGTAAGGCTGATTAATTATCAAATGTGTCTCACTTATCAAAATCTATCAAACATGACCTTTATCGTGCTGTTTTTTAATAGACAAGGGTATGGACTACTTCTTGGCGAAAAGGAAGTTTTAAGGGAAATTTGATTTTCTGCTAAATTGACATCTTTGTCCACTGGCAAAATGGCTAGTATATATTTAACATTTTAACAGCCACTCATTTACTTTAACAGCCACTCAATAACTTTAACAGCCACTCATTAATCTTATCTTTTTTTGCTGGTGAATGAAGCACATGTACCAGCTATTTGCATATTACCCAGCATTTGGCTGGCTAACTTCCTGTATTTTTAATAAACCAGTATTATTGTAGCTCTTAGAATGAAGGAAGTAAGACTTGAAATAATCTTGGAATTGGACAAGAACACTGCAATCGATGCATCATTTTAAGCAACATATATGATAGTGGCTGTTAAACAAAAAAAATAAGACACGTACGCAATTAATTACCAGGGAATCCTGAAATGATGTGTGGTATTCGAGTGCCTGAGTTTCACAGTCTGTTGTCAAACATGTTGCAACACCTTGCACTCTGTTTAGGCCTGTCAGCGTATTGTGCCATTTCCTGTTTGAGAGTGAAAAAGTCCCAACTTGTCATTTTGTCTTGAGAGAGCATGTTGGGAGTACAGAGAGGTACCAACCAGGAATCTAAGCAGAATATATACACAGCATATATAAACATAAAAGTCCCCTCCACAGCAGTGTTATTGGCTCACCATGCTGCCAGCCAGTGCTGTAGACAGTCGGTTGGGGCGCTCCTCTTCAGATCCCTCCCTCTCCTCCAGTCTACTGGGCTCCTCTGTGCCAGCAATGGCTCCTGCCAACATAAAAACACACTACCTTCAGACATGGGGTGTGTGTGTGTGTGTGGGTGGTTGTGGAGTACGTGTGATAGCGCAAATGGCTGGATTCCAAAGAATAACCTTTCTTGGTCTAAAGTACAGGCAAGTAGGATGAAAGTGGACACTGTGAAATCATAAAATCTCGGTGATGAAGAAGTAGAATATGAATTTATTTTACATTTCATCATTCACTCCCCTGCTACCACTTCTAAAACCCAACGATTCAATGCTTGCAGGAGAGATCTGCTGCTTGGGGCAAGACCTGCTGGCTACAAATGAGGTCAAGTCAGTGTAAACAAACACTCTGCACACATGTAGTGCTGCAGACAGACATGCAGACACATGCATGAAGTCCAACGCCACGTTGGAAAACTCAGAGCAGAATGGCTGACCTGATATGACCTGACCTGAGGAGAGAAACTCTGATTTACAGGAAATGCAAACTCAACATTCTTCGTCTGATTATCAGCAGCCAAACAGATAAGTGCAGAAGAAGTAAGCAGCAGAAGTGTCCAAACTCCACGACTCTTCTACACACCCAACACCTATCAGTGTTCCAGCTGGCACGTCGAGGTGGATCTTCAAACAACATGACCGGGAGGTTCTGAAATTACTTCTGGTACTGGATATCTAAACAGGGCTGTGGGCTGCTACAGTGGCTGCACACACGATAGAGGGACAAGTTTAAACACTGACAATAAATATAGAGTGAGCAGCCTGAAACCAAACACTTGATGCACTAAATAAGTGCATGAAAAGTAATTCTCTCATACTGCACTGCCTTCTCTTCCTGTGCATATGTAAGCTCAGTCAGGAAACTCAGTGTAGGTTTACTATAAAAGAGACGCACGCACACACACACACACGTACACACACACACGAACACACACACACACAGCTAAACAAAACATGGACACAGCATTCACTTCCTTGTCTTGAAGACTAGACTAAACTACCAACACACTGATTACACGGACGCAACGTATAAATGGATTAAAGTTCTCGCTGTCTCATTTTACTAAAAAAATTTTTCCAGACACACCCCCTTTTGCACACTGCTCCACAAACAGAGGAAAAACTACTCTCAACTTACAAAATACTGCTCCCAAAGTAAGCTTCTCTTACCTGTGCAATGTGCTGAATCTCAAAACCTTTGAAAAGTTTAACTTGTCTATCTCTAAAGGTTGAATTTAAGCTCAGTGCTTTGCAAAGTAGCAGTAGTCTCCGTCTCCCAAACACATACTGGTTGTAATGCAGTGCATGACATGCCTCCCTCCGTCCCTCCCTCCCTCACTCCCTCCCTCACTCACTCTTTCTCCCTCCCACTCTCTTAGTGCCAGGCTTCTCGAAGTGAAAGAAGCCGTACTACAGGGCATGGACTTTCCACATTTACACCCACCTCCGCTCGTGACTCATTTTTATCAGAAGGGACAGCTTTTACTGCTGGTCTGTCATGAATATAAAAATCAGATTACATTAAACTAGATGTAAGATACTCCATTGTTTTTAAAGGTACAATATCACAATTTTACGCAGGATGAGTCACCTACTGAGGAAATAAAATGTGTAATAAAAATGTAAGTATAATGTGGTGTAACTCAAATCAAGGCCGATCATTACTAAAGTTACACACAAATTTAGCAGCAAAATTATTGTGTAAAGGAAGTAAGGAGACCAAACCTTTGAAGACGGATAATTTATGATTTGGCCAAGTGTTGGACAAGAACCTTGACCACAACCTGACATACAATTGTCTTTAAAGTTGTGGTGGCTAACAATTGCTAATTCAATCAACTCTACCGAGTATGTTTTGCTGTCACCCTCGTCCATTTGTTTATTGGTTGGTTGGTTTGTCAGCAGGAATACTCAGAATCTATTGAACGGATTTCCATTAAACTTGGACGGAGGATGGGTCTCAGCCCAGAACAGATCCCATTAACTTTTGGCACAGATCCGCATAAAAGGACGGGTCCTCAATTTTTTTCATACTTTCTTTTACATTGCGAGATAGGGCATTACATTGGGAGATTTCTCAGGGAATAACGTAGGGATCTTGTGGAATTTTATTTCTGTTTTTCTTGACAAGACATCATACGTGTGGTAACTGGACGTTAAGTGCTCGTTGCTCACTCTGTCTGCAGTTTGGCGTTGGTTACAGCTCATGTACAGTGGGTTTATCAGACCGTGGAGGCTGCAACAGCTGCGTACTGCTGCAGGAAACAGGGCTGATGAGAGAAATGAGACTGAACCATCAAGTATGATTGTCAACTACAGAGGCAAAACAATGGGCCAGAGGACAAAAGCCTGGCAGCTCTACAGAGGCCCCAACATGCAACTCTGCATGTTAGCCACCCAATTAGCTCACTTTATTATTAATCATCTATGTTTAAAACATCTATAGGCTGATAATATTTCTCAAATGGCTCTACTGGCACCATTTATCAGTTTGATTATTAAGTTTTCTAAGTACATGTTTTTAAAGTGAAAAGCAATCCTATTTTTCTCTGTCAAGACGAGAACACAATTCGGTTTATAAACTCATTCCCTCGAGTCATGCTCTCTGTCTGCATACTGGCACACAAAATACACAGTTTATTTTTATGATTTATCTGTTTATTCATTCATTTATATAACTTGTTTTTTTTAGTAGCATGACAGCACAATAATTACAACTGTATTATACAATCTTGTGTATTGCTAATTAAATTGAATCCTGAATCTTTTGATGCACAGACTGCAAGCGCCTGTCAGTGGTAATTCTGCTTTTACAGAGGTTTAATGAGGTCAATTCAACACACTGATCACATGTGCAATGACGTCTTCAACCTGACACCTGTTTAAAGGCAATGCTTGTGAAAATAACACACCGGAGGCTGCAGCTGGGGTGTTGTCAGGGAGATATCTTTAAACACACGTATTGTCTTGTCAAAAAATAGAAATTAAATTCCACAGACAGAAGGGTGTGCACTTGTGAATGAAAAGTGTCACTATTAACTCTAGGTACCTTCCACATCTTCCTTTGTACTAATACAATACCCCAGTACCACAGCTTTAAGTTAACTAATAGCTTACTGTGAGGACGAAAACATGTTTCTCTGCAAAACCATTGATTCTTTTAATATCTAAGAAAAGAATCATCCCAATCATCTTAAAAGTTCTGCCAAACAAAAAGCCTCCAAATACTTTGGAAAACATTTCATTAAAATGAGGGGGGAAAAAAGGAAAATTTAATAGGGTGACAGATCTGAGAAATTATTCAATTCCAGCTTGCAAAATCCCCAATACTCAATGCTAAGGACACATTTAGGTCAAAACTAAAAAAGTATTAAGGTTCAATAAACAAGTCTACATTTGCAAATGCCACACAAATTGGCTTGATGTTAAGTTTGGGCTTTTGAGGATAGCGGAGCTGGAAGCTACTTCAGGAGCAGATGGTAAACTGAGTGGGAGGACTGAGCAGTCAAGTAATTGCAACAAAGATAAGACTGAAGGGTGTGAACTTTACTGAGGGGAGAGGGAGATGGTCTGGAGAAGATATAGGAGTCCTCATGTCCTATAATGAAGACACGCACTTTTATGAAAAACATCAGCTGCTGCAATGGACTGAAAGCTTAAAGACTTCATCTCCATAGATTAATTCTTCATGTCAATCAGCATTTTAGAAGTGTGGCAACCAACATAAAATGTTGAATAATTGTGAAAAATGCTTGCCACAACTCCCAAGTCCAAAGCAAAGTCTTCAAATTGCTTCTTTGTCCAACCAACAGTCCAAACCCCAAAGACTGCTCATTTACTTTCATGAATGACAAAGAAAAGCAGCAAATTCTGTTATTTAACAGGCTGAAACCAGCTATTTCTTTTTTTAACACTTTCCACTCGAAAAATGACTGAAGCAACTAAACCATTACGACACAGCTGCCGACTAATTTATTTTCAATCACTCTGTTGATGAATCGATTAATTGTTGTTGCCTTAAGGTCAACAGTCAGTATGTGCTGACAGTAGGCATTTTCCATTACTGGGATAATCGTGAATATCGTCATATAAGTGATTTTAAAGAGCTGTCTAGATTGACTACCTACAGTCCCACATTGATTTCCTGATTTATATTGATTTGCCAACAGGAGAAGCATTCATCTTTCCAGCCATTTCAAATACGTCTGTCTCCACAGCTGAAGCACAGTTTGCCCATGTGATCAGTGTCTATGTAAACGTGCAATAAAAAACATAATTAAAGACAAGACAATCAGTTTTCTCACTTCATATCATTCAGCTGTGTTCAATTTGTGAATTCAGTAGCTTTCTCTGCATAACTGATAAAGACACTCATGCTGAATTAAATCTACAGAAAAAAAGAAAAATCATCAATTTTGATCATCAATTTATCATTGGCCAGGTAATTTATCAACGACAGGCTAAACGATTTTTATGTTGGCATCATCAACTGTGAAGATTTGCTGCTGGTCTTTGTGGTGTTCAATATTCGTCCACTTTTAATTGACTGACTGATTAACATTGAAAATAATCAGCAAATTAGTGCATTCTGAAAATAATACTACATTAAATAAAACTTAATGACCCAATACATCATTTCAACCACAGCGACTAACAGTTCATAAATAAAGTGGCAGGTGTAACAAGAGAGCAGTAATGCTGGGAAGAAATACTCAAATCAGTTGTCAAATATATCAAGTAACAATTATAGAGATGAGTGTTAAGTCACAGGACGCCCTTTGCAAAACCAGTTTCTCTTCCTCATTAGAGTAAAAATACATTTCCAGCCCTGTGGGGATTCACGGTGCTTCCCATTGATCAGAAGAACAATTGGCCCAACCACATATTTCAAGCCATGCCGGTAAAATGCTCAGCTCCGCCGGAGCACGGTATAACAGGTGCTCCATATGACTCGTGACCACACAACAGGTGTGGTCGCGTGATGACAGAGATAAAGTTTAATGACATGCGAGGTGAAAGTGAAAGTGGACGACAGCCTCGCCACAGACTGCCACAATGCTCGGAGGCGACTAGTTTAGTCAAACCGAAAGTGCGTGTATGTGTATGTGCTGTGTTTGCAAACGTTAGCATCGTGCTAGCTGCCGGGATAGCAACACTACGGGAGGCTGGCGCGTAAAATTCGCTCATTCGCAAACCGAAAACGACAAAACGGCTCAAGGTTCACACGTCCAACACAAGTCTGACAGCCTGGGAACATGTCACACACAATACATTATCTACAAGTTACTTAATTTTAAAGAATAAATCGAGTTACTCACTCAGAAAGAATCAGCTGACACAACGGTGACTCAGTAGACTACACGACTTCCGCATTCTTGTGTGATGACAACAGCGCCAGCCAATAGTCACGAATGAAACTGAACGTTGTTATCCAATGGCGCCGTAGAACTCGTGCCGGCCAATGACGACTTACAACAGTCAGGCGAATGAATCGCACACACCCACACAGGAGCGAATCAGGTGGCACAAATCTCCAGAAGCGCACCAATAGAAAATCACAGCGCGGCACAAACTGGATCCACACATGCAGAGAGGAGCGGTACGTGCGCACAGGCGCTGCCCAGCAGGAAGTGCAAAGAATCCAAGAAAAAACATTTAATCAGTGAAAATGAAATTGAAATTGGAGAGCTTTGTAAATGCGTTGAACCATAGCTGTCAACAAAAACAAAAGAGGGATAATCAGTGGATAATGACATAATTACAATTCTGATAATTGCTTGCTTGTGAAAAGTCATCCTCCAAGCCAAAAAACAAAGCAAACTTCCTCCTGCTCCAGCTTCTAAAATGTGATTTGTTTTGCAGTGTGTTCCTCTGTTTTATATAACTGTACATGAAATATCTTTTGGGATACTTGAACAAAACAATTAGTCATACTGTTCTCTGGGAACTGGTGGTGGGCATTTCTGACTATTTATATTTCTTACATTTTATCGACAAAACAATCTGTTGATAAAAAAAGATAATCAATGAATTAAGCGATCATGGAAATAATTGCAAGATGCTGCCCTAATTAGATCACTTCTTGTTCTGAGTTGTTATTTGAGTGCCCAGTGTGACCCAGTACTGATGCAATCTCGTTGAACAATCAACCACATGACCCTTGTCTTTCTTTTGGGGCTTCCCTGACCTAGAGAGTTGCGTATCTACAGGCCTACATACATCTGACATGCTCATGCCGTTGCACCATTACACTGCAGCAGGGGTCCAGACACTATTTTTGTTCATCTGCCTCATGTGTAACAGCCTGACCTAATATGCTCTCTGATCCCAGTCAACAGCCACACTTATGCCTCAGCCCTCTCGTTGCTACTGTCCTCTGACATTTCCCCCTGAACTGCTGGGCACACTGCGACCTCCCAATGATCCCTATAACCTCTGCCTAAACTGCCGAGAAGCTAAAAGAAAATACATGTGTGCTGTTGTGTTAAGGCTTTTTGATCTGCTAAATAATGTGGTGATCCCAGTTATAATGAATAGAACAGGTGTCATGATAACAGCCTGTTTTTTTTAATCCTTGTTTTAACATGTGAATCCTGATGAATTTAACGGCTCCCACTGTTCATATAATCTCCAAGAATAAAAAATACAGTTGACGATTCAGAATCAGTCTTTGTACAAGTAGAAAGTTCCGGCTGTACTGACAGTTCTGAAGTACATGACTGTGTGATCAGTTTCATGGCAGTTTGAATCATGCGGTATTGCGCCCTCTGCTGGTATTTTTATTCAGTGCAGCACGCTCAGTTCAGTTTGTCATATTCTCAGTGCATTATTTTGATTTTAAACTGTAATGAGTCAGATAAACGGTTCCTCACCTGAGTCCGTTTCATCTATTGTTTTGTTATATTTTATCTCATTTATTGATTTCACATCTCGATTTTGATGTCTGACAATTCTTAAAGTGGAATTGTGTGATCCTACCCACTAGCTTCAAAACAGTGGTCTTGGGTCCTTTTTTTTTCTCTGAGAACAGCTTGTTTATTTCAGTTATGGCGAAAATTCTGAGTTTGTCTCATCCTCTCATTAATATTGTAGGTATTAAAATTCTGAGTTAGAATTTCTTCTACAAAACTACATAGTGCCCCTTTAAGGTAAGAAAGTTACATAATGTTGCTTTAAACAAGTATAACGAGGAGACTAAGAGCTTAAACACTGATTGATCAAAATGATTTTGAAGCTGCTATTTTAAGGCAAAAAAAACATGACATCGTGTTGCATTGAAAGGTCACTCATCCTTGACAGGTGTGTAACTGCCTTATCATACGGGTATATTGACATTATATCAGTTGTGTAAAATAGTCTGAAAATGACCATCACATCATCATTGCAATGATTTCACCCGGTGGGTGTACACGCGGTGACCCTTGAAGGCTCTGAAGCCTGACAACCGATTGCACACTGACTGGACTCGGCAGAGATGACAAAACTTTGGGCCACTATTGTTGAACCTTTTAACTAAAGTGCAGCAGGAAGAGGGGAGGCGGACAGGTGGGTGTAGCTCCCAAAGGACCAATCACAGCTGGTCATCAGGTCAGTACTTATCTGCAGGCCACCAGGTTAGACAATGTTTTTAGATCTCTTTCTTCTCTGAGCTGTGGCCCATCTACTATCACACCATGGTAAGAGACTCCAGCATTATCAGAGTTAGTGATGATGAGCAGGCGCTCTCCGATGTGGGACATTAGATGCTTTCACAGCTGAGTAATTGGGGAGGTGATTGTATCTTCAGCGGATAAGAACAATTTTAATGATATTAGAAGTAAAAGATCCGCTGACTGGAGGTTAGTCTGAGCACACGTGGATCAAGTTACAATGATCTATATCTTTTCTTTTCCTTTTTAGACGAGCTACACAGATAAAGGGGAGAAGGTAAGATTAAAAAAAGCCTCTGAGGAGTCTGTGATGCGTGAAGAGAACTGTTCATCCCGAGGAAGGGAGACCTGAATCATAATTGAGTGGCTGAATGTTGTAAGAGCGAGTGAACTGTATGATCGATTTGATTGCAAATCTTTAAGCTGATTCAATAAATCTAAAACGTGCGCTTGTGTTTTTAATTGTGCGTGAATGGATTTCTCGTGCTCTTGCCTTTTTAGCCCGCAAGGGGAAAGTTTGTCAAGTTTCACCATCTCACCTTCTGGGTCGGCAATGCCAAACAGGTCAGTATCCAAACGCTTGTGTCAAGGTTTTCTTTTTCTGTCACCAGTTCTATGTTCATGATGTCACATCTAATTATTGTCCACATAATTCATAATTGAATGAAGATGAACTTTCCCAGAGGTATTGTTTTCGAAGATTCAGCGTCTGCATTACGTTTCTGAGTTTTTCACTGGGTAATTATAAAACTACAGGTTTAGGGTTGGTAATTACATAATAGCTGTTACATTGTTCTGGGGTTGGGTGGGATGGCCTTAGGTAATATCACAAGTTTTAGGCTATATCACTATACACAACATTTATCGTGATATTTTCAAAATTTCGCCAAAAGCATTTCATGAATACTGGGACTGGGCAACAAAATCCGATATCACAGTATTTTCTGACCAGATATCTCAATATTGTTTGTTGCAACAACATTATAGGGATGGATATTGGTACTTTCACAAAAAAACAAAAACAAAACATACAGTCTGAAATATTCAAAAGTAATCTGACATAAAATGAATCAGCAACATTTTGACCATCAGTCAGTTGTTGCAGTCATTTTTCATTAAAACACATCTTTGGGTTTTGGAGTACTTAACCTTCGATCCTGACAAAATGTATTAGCATCCTCACAAATCCCTGACATATTGTAGACAAAATGATCAATAAAATGAAATGAAAAAATATTGGTAAGTTTCAGCTCTACCACACTGTACAATTAGTCCAGTCTACTGTTAATCATGTATTCTAACAAGCTCTTATTTTCTCAGTATTCTTTATTTTACGTGTATTTCTGATTCTGGCTCTGATTAATATATTCTAATACAGATAACTTATTTCAATTACAATTAAATGAAATGTACCAAGTGGAAAACGCCATAGCTTGGACTTCTAGTCATATAAAAAAATGGAACCACTACTCAAACAGTACATCCAGCCATTCTGTTTCAGCACATTGACCAGATGCCACGCAGCCAGGACTGCCAAATCCACAATCACACATTTCTTGGAGGAGATGAACTCTCTAACTCAAAGTTCATTAGAAATCTCCATCCCACTAAAGACAGTCTGATCTCCCCTCAGGCAGCCTCGTTCTACTGCGACAAGATGGGCTTCGAGCCTCTGGCCTACAAGGGTCTGGAGACCGGCAGCCGAGAGGTGGCGTCTCACGTCATCAGACAGGACAAGGTATGCGGCTATTAAACCTCCTGTGCCAACTGAATAAAGACTGAAATGCTTGACTGTGCAGCACAACCCACGATGACTGATCCTCTCCACAAACACAACCACCCCTCCTCTCTTCTCACAGATTATGTTTGTGTTTGAGTCGCCACTCAATCCTGGAAATGAAGGCAAGTCAAACTTGATTTCAGACATGAGACAGGTGGAATGCTGTGACCACGACGTACTCTGTGTCTGCACTACAACATGGTTTTGTTTTTAAACTCAGAAATGGGACACCACCTGATGAAACACGGGGATGGAGTCAAAGACATCGCCTTCCAAGTGGAGGACTGTGACTTCCTGATAAAGGTAATCAGCGATAAACACAAACATGATTGTGTGATGTCGATGTGCTGATGGAGTCACAGGCTGGACAGAACGGGCCACGGCACAAAACGTATACAGTGCACTTCAATTAAAGTGCAACTCCACCTACTTTCCACGCATTCTTACCTGTCGTGTGCATTACCCACAATGCAACAAAGCCGTTGAGTGACATTACTGGAGGCAATTTATCAGATTACATGCTGCTTCCTCTGGAGCCACAGAAAGACTCTATACCACATGTTTTGTGCAGCAGCAGTCGCCAAGAGCTATAAACACACATTGATGTTTAAATTGGTGGAGTTACCCTTTAATGTACGGCGAGATGTCAGAGTGAGAAGGCTGTCAAAGTCAGCTGACCCAAGAAATTAGAGGCTCTGTGCCTTGCTCAAAGGGAGTGTTGAAATACTCTGTTACAAGTAAAACTGTAACAATAACAAAACAACAATATCAGCATTAGTACTATTATTGATTAATGTATGGTGTGTCGTTAGCTAAATTTTAGGTGACAGTCATTTCACTCTTAATAAACGATAACATTCTAATAAGAAATATTTATCAAGTAGTTCTAAAGGTTTATGAACCTTAGTTGAAACTTTTTGAGGGGTATCCAAACAATGTGGATGGATGAACTACACAGTATCTATTGACAGTACAAAGTATTATAAACATCAGTTGTGACTCTTTATTACACAATTGCTTTATAAAAGGTTTATAAATATGACCTGTTTGAATGCAGGGGCTCTTAACCAGCTTCAGCAGAGCTGGATGACAGGCTGAATCGTGTGTGGGAGCAGGGAAACATCTTAAATGTTTTACCACAGATAACTTATTTCAGTTCAAATTGAATGAAATGTACAAAATGGAATAGAAACACCACAGCCTTGACTTACAGCCATATAAAAAAGAAAATCATACCTGCTACTCAAACAGTTTGTTCAGACATTCTGGTTCAGCACACAGACCAGACACCACACAGCCAGGACTGCTACATCCACAGTTTTACATTTCTGGCAGGAGATAAACTCTCAAACTCATTCTAAGTTCATCAGAAATCTCCGTCACCACTAAAGACAGTCTGATGTCTCTGCGTCACTCTGTAAAACATGCAGGACAGGCCCCCCCGGGGAACAGGATTGACAAAATACTGCCCTATAATAATACATCATTATTTAGTTGATGGCAATTTTTTGCATTATTAATTGAAAAAATAATGAGTAACTCACGTGAGGGGTAGGTTGGTTGGTGGGCTGGAGTAAAAAGCATAGCATTTCCCTCCAAGATTTGAAATGCTCGAGTGCTGCAAAGAACCTCATGATTGGACTTGAGTAAATCAATTTCCACCACACATATATATATA
>JARJLU010019531.1:2863-13533 GCA_030272975.1 Sparidentex hasta | reverse complement strand
CACACACACACACACACACACACACACACACACACACACACACACTCACTGTCTGCTACTTTATCTTGTCTTATCTGTGAACAAGCACATATGGAGCGGAACACATTTATACACGCACATAAATAGACACACATAGACACACCGCAGCACTGGTCTATTCCCTCAGGTATTCATTGTGGATTAAAATAGCTGACGACCCAAATATCCCAGTATAGCATGCGTGGTACTGCTAGGCCAGACACCACCATCATTTGTCCACATGCAGCAGCACACAGCTGGCCTGATTTAGAAATACTTGCATAACATGCCATTATGACAAAAATTGAGAAATGGTGACCTAATGAGCCACATCTCAAACAGTAATTATTAATAGTATCATTATTGTGATGTGCACTGGGTAACATTTGGACGAAAGTTAGCTAAAAGCTGGAAAACATGAAAAGACAACATTTCTTAGTAATTTAGCTTAATGGGAGTTGTTCTTTTAGTAACATGAGTGATCCAATCATTTATATTTCAGTTCCAAACCCTTGTCTGATCCAAAACAATGAGTCAGATCACTAAAAGCTGCAGCAGGAAGCACATTAGAGGTAATGACATAATGTGGATTCACTTAGTGACTCAGGCATTAAACATTTGTGGCCCTGCAGCTGTCTTTGTGTTCGTTTGATATCCAGCGATCAGATCAGGTGGATCCAACCAATGAGAACTGGAGGAGACGTGACACTCAGCGTAAGTTCAGTCAGGGAGACAATCTCTTCATTCACCTGACGTGCCGTTTCTTCACATTCTCTCTCTCTCTCCATTTAAAGCAACCAGATTCTGCTTCGAACACTGTCATCCAATCACGTCTCTTCCGGAAAAACTTAAATCCGCTCTCCCCGAGCCTCCCTCCACCCTCCACCCCATCCTCCACCAGCTCTTCATCCAGTGGCTAGGTTCTACCTCCCAGAATCAACCCCCTGCTACATATGAGAGGCATTATTTGCATGTAGACTGGTGTCGGCAGAGCAGGCTTGCGTTCAATATTTCAAACACTGTTGCAATGACATCAAAGACAGCTGGTGAAAGGCGATGAAAAAATGAGATTGAATGATGACACTCCTGTACAACTTCTTTAGTGGGCTTCTGGCTGACATTTTTATATATATTTTTTTAATGTTGTTTTTGTTATTTTCAGAGCTCCAATTAAAGTTACCCTGTCTCGTAAAAGAAACACAAATATTATATTCATACAGTCAGTGTTACTCACTGAAACACATTGTATCTTTGAGTTCTAACAAATGTGTTAAATGCATTTCCTTTCTCATAAAACATGTATAAATCGCATTTCGAAGTATTTTGAACCCAGCACTGTTTTTAACCATGTCTACCAGCAGCTCTTGTCCTTGTGCATCAGATAAAATGGGAACCTGCTCAGAGGCAAAAAGCGCTGCTGGAGATTGAAATCTCCACAGGGAACCATTAAAGAAAATCTTAATACCACATCACACACACTGATATTTTAAACAACATTGAGTTTCCAACTTGGCAGCAACAGTTTGAAGAGGACCTTTTCATTTCCTGTCCACAAATGCAGCTCTGGGTGGATCTGGCGACTCTCGCTCTGTTTCTCTGAGACAAAGAACTCTGTAGGCACACTTGCAAAGAAAAACAGGACAAATTCCCAAGGTCATCCTCCTCCACTCCATGTGACCCATTTACTGCGTCCCACTCTGCACACACGCACACACACACACACACACACACACACACACACACACACACACACACACACACACACACACACACACACACACACACACACACCAACCATGCATGCATAAAGGCACACTGGAATGCTGTCATGCTCTGTCCTTGCTACAATTCTGTCTCAACACACACACAAATCTACAAAAAGTATATCATATTTAAATGTTCTGAAACACTGAGACATCCATGATGAAGCTCTTTCAGCAGGTGCTGGATTCACAGACACACCTTGACTGTGGCTCTGAGAAGGGGTTGGTGATGGTGATGACATGATAATATAGTGACATATACTTATATATTATTAATAATTTCCATGCAAGTTGCAATATTTTTTGATGTGAATGTCCAGAAAGTATTGTCTCATGTAACTAGTGTATAAATATTAAATCTTGATTTATACAGATTATGGAAATTCTATTGTAATTAATACCGTGATACTGATTTCAGTCACATCTCCCAGAAAACACAAAATCATTCACAGCAATCACGAGCTCCATTTAAAGGCAGGCTCAAGTTTTTCAGCTCCTTTTACTCTGGCACAGAAAGATGATGATGTGCCTTTGGAAATGATTTCAGAAGGGTTAGATACGATGTCTGTTACAAGGACATTTTCCTGGGAAAAGTTGGTGATTAGGGAAGCAGCATCATTTGCGAAGATAACAACTGTTTCTTCTTAATCTCTTTGCTGGCTGAACAAGACAGCTGACAAACCACACATGGAACCATTTTTCTTTCTTTTTGTTGGGTGTCAGCAAGTGTTGTTGGTAGTTACTGAGATAGCATGCAAAGTGGGAGATGAACTTATTTGGAATAAAATGTGTAGCTGTCTGACTTACTCACTTACTTACTGACACCAAAACTAAGCAGTGAGTCACTGAACAAACGGCAATGACCAATGTGTGTGTGTGTGTGTGTGTGTGTGTGTGTGTATCCTGGATAGTGGACTGCCAACTGTGGGCTAAGCTAGCACACACACAGACACTCACTTCCTCTGCCACTGTCAACATCCTGTGCACGCTATAAATTATGTCATTGCCAAAACACACACACACACACACACACACACACACACACACACACACACACACACACACACACACACACACACACACACACACACACACGCACACACAGCACAGGAGCAAATAACTAAAGAGACAGGAAGAGGCCATATTCTGACCAGGTGTGCGGATATTAAACAAAAGCATATTAAACAGTAAAACATGACTCCACGTGTTCATTGACTGTGCACACATTCTCAGGAGAACATTATAAAAAGAGCTGCAGTAACTCTTCTGGAACATCATAACATTACAGCGCTGCTTGTATTTTTGTGCTCTTTCACAAATGATTTTTTCTCCTCTGGCCAAACACACCACGGTTTCCTCAGCCCCCCTTTTATTCTTTATTTTGTGGGAGTTCTGACAACTCTCTGGCAGTAATAAAGGAAAGGAAGAAGAAAAAAAAGGGTGAGGAGGCAGGTCCCGCAATGTCATTGTTTATATGAAGATTGTGTTTCCATAAGCCTTTATTGCATCTCCTTTTTTGCTGACACAAAAAACTTTTCCACTTTTTTGTTGCTATATTTAGGCTTTTTTGTTCCTCACCATTCCATTCAGCTTTCTTTGAGTGTACAAATTCAAACAGCGCATAAACAAAAAAGATGTCGGTGAGAGAACTGGTGGCAAGGGAGGGAGGAAGGAGAGAGAGGAAAAGACAGACAGACAGACAGACAGAGAGACAGACAGACAGAAAAGGAGAGAGAGCTGACTGAGTAGAGAAGGGGAGGGTTGGATGGATGCCAGGTCACAAGGCTTTATCCCTGAGCCAATTGGTCTGCAAACACTGGCTCAGCAGGATGTAGAGACACTGACACACACACACACACACACACACACACACACACACACACACCTGAGTATATTACGTTCAACACAGGTCAGACTGAGATCACCAAGAGGATTTCTCTTAATAAAAAGAGTAAAATCACTGCTGTTGTGTTTTGAAATAACTTCCCAAATACAAGTTTATTTGACCAGCAAACCCAGTCTCCTAACGGAACAGAGAGGGTTTATTAAAACAACTTGACTTCTACGCCCTGTAGAACAAATTCACTTTATTCAAACATTCAAACTTCACTTTCCTGTCATCTGTAAAAGCACACTGAAGTCTGGTGAGATTTAGTCCAGAGCTTCCCTGACGTAGAATCTATGTACTTAGCCTAGTAGTTTGAATGATTGGAGAAGTGGCAAAATAGTGCAGGGGTTGAAGGATGCCCAGTCACACAAGAAAATGATGCAGCACGATCCTGTCATCCATCCAACTCATAATGGGTGGTGATGGAGATCATGCAGTGACTGCTTGTGCTATGAGTCAAGAAGCAGACGGAAAGCTAACACTCTAAATTCAACGTAACGTATCTGGACCAGCAACTCCTGGTTGACACTGACTGCAGGCCATACTGCGCATCTGTGGTGAAACAGTTTACATTCCTACATAGCAGGGTTAAATAAAACTTAAGGTGACACACAAATGATTTGTCAGCTTCCTTCCTTCCTTCCTTCCTTCCTTCCTTCCATTGTCAGAAGTCAGAAGTTTGCACTTGGTAAGGAGCGCACATTTAGGTTTCAAAGTAAATTTAACACTTATGGTCATTATTGATTCATCTGATCATTATTTTTCAATCTACGAAATGTCAAAACAAATAGTGAGAAAGAAACTAGCATGACTAAATCAATGAACAGAATGAAAATATTTTCAGATTAATTTTCTAATGATCATCTAATTAATCAATGGTCAATCGTTGCAGCTCATTAGTTGACCGGATTTAACCCCTTTATGAAAGCTTGCCACAGATTTGCATTACTTGTGAAAGCACATGAAGTGATTGCAGGATTTCTAATGGAACTGATTTTTGTCTGAAAGGCTGCTGTCACTGAGCCTTAAAGGTCATATGCGTAGGATTAAGAGAGGGTCTGGTGTTGTGCTTGCAGACTGATGCCTGATGTTTAGATGTGCTACCTGGCATATTAATTGGACAGTGGTCATTTTGGTTTCAGCTGTAGCAGTTTGCCCCTTTCTGATAGTCTTTGCCAGCCTAGGCTAAACTCCATCCTCAGAGCCGCAGAGATGAAACTGATATCAGTTTTCCCATCTGACAGCATGTAATACGGCAAAACAAACACATTTCCCACAATGTTAGACTTTTCCTTTAATAAATTCGGAGGAGAAAAAAAAATCAATATATTTGCAACACATGGTGTACAATGGGATGAGTCACTACACACTAGTTGATATCCACAGTGCACTTGAAGCATGAAGAGTTGAATGGGTAAATCTCCTTGTAAACGGTGGTTATCAGGCTCCACAGTGAATACTGCTGGAGAGTTGCCCTCCATAGAAAACCACTCATCTTGAAAGATCAGGACTATGGCTTTCACAGTGTAAGCTCTCTCCATCACGAGTGCAGATCATTTGTTCTGCTTTCCTGCCGTGGCCGTCTGACTGCTCACTTTCTTATCTAATCTGTGCCACTGTAGACTGAATGCCTTATTCACTTACTGAATTATGGCTTCTCGGGCGAGTGCATGCGTGTGTTCGTCTCGAGTGATTTCAAATTATGAGGAATAGACAATAACTGTGTGTGTTTGGGGGGAAGGATAAAAAAGAAAATGAATGAATGCAGTGATTAGAGCTGCTCAGAGCGAGGAGACTACTGGCACGAGCTTCCACACTGTAAGAAGTGAAGAGGCATGCTCGTGACTCGAGTCTTCTTCAAATCTGACTTCTTTCACAGCTTCAGATGTTTTTCGAGCTTCGAGCTAATAATGAATGGCAGGAGTAAGTATCATCCATGACTAAGTCAAAATTGTGATGACACAGTGTCTCATAATTATGTGCTTACAAATCCAATCCAATCAATCTCAGGGCCGAAGCATAGAGACTAGAAAATGAATACCTGACTGCAAAACAAAATTTAGAAATAGTGTCTGGGTTTGTGTTGGGTTTCTTCATGCCAACTGACATGGTGCTGTGTATGTAGTATAAAAACTTTAAATATTATGTCCTCCAAAATCAATTCAGTTAAGTTCAACAGTTCAAGTGTAAGTTTTTGTTACATTTGTCCCAGAATGCAACCTGGAAATATTGTACAGTGACCGCGACCTCCAAAAATCAGTTGATCGCATCAGTTTAAGTTGACCTATGTACCATTTCAAGAAATTCCCTTAAGACATTCTTGAGACAAGATGAACTCCTAGTGACCTTTGACCTCTAATCTGTGCGTCTTTGAGTCAGAGTGGAAATTGGTGCAAAGTTTAAAGAAAATTCCTCAAAGGATTCTTGAGATAACGTGTTCAAAAGAACGGCCTGGACGGATGTGAGAACGTACGTACATATGGACAGACGGACAACCCGAAAACATAATGTCTCTGGCCCTGGCTGTCTCCGGCGGGGACATAAAAATAGCTTATGTGACAATAAGTGATGGACCTACTGTCTGTCTTGGGGCTGTGTGTCCTTTTAAGTGCAATGTGCATTCATTCAGCCTACATTAACTTTATCAGGCGTGACTTGGTCTGGTTTGAGCTTCACTCTGATAAAGAGTTTGAAACGTAGTTCAGTTCAAAAACAAAATTACGAGCATCTGGTTGGTAAAAAACAGGCACGTCTCCTGGCTGCAACTCCATGTTTAGGATAAGGGTCATTTCAGATGGATAGATAGATAGATAGATAGATAGATTTCAGACAGCTATAGAAGAAAATGTTAACTTGTTGTTGGAAAAAAATGACTGGGAAGACATCACCGCTGTCAGCTACATCTCAGTGAAATCAAATATTAATGTAATTGATTCAGCTCTGCAGAAAGACATCAGGTTTGATCGATTCATAAACCTCTACTTTTGGATTATTTTGCATCATTCCTGTGTTTGGCCATGTGCAGAAGCTAACAATCCACACATGCTCCTGAACACGTCTTTTCCTGGTCTGCAGACAATGCAGCAGCAGAGTCATCAGTGTTGGACAAGTGGAAGGTATGACCTATTGGTGATACCAGATAAAAAGCCAGAGGAGAATCATTAGGATTCCTCCTTTAAGAAACATGGAGGCTCATATTTCATTTCATACCAATCCAAAATTTGAGACATTTCACTCCAGACCAAAGAGTCGGACGGACATCACAGTCCTCTTAGTCTATAATGAGTCTTCAGCATTGTTTAATGAATGAGTAGTCACCAAGGCCAAAAAGATTCAATTGACGCACACGAGTATTTAAAAAGCTGGAACCGTTATACTGAAATGTTTTACATCACAAGTAAAATTTTCAACTGAGTAAAGTTGATTTCTGTTATTTCTTTTTGTTTTCACTTTAAATGGTTGTTTCAAAGTTTTATAGCTCCATCACTGGAAACATGTTGTAATACTGACATATAATAATGGCAGCAAAAGCTCCTCTTAATGCAGACAGGAAAAATGAAAAAGTCTAAAGTTGCCTTGAAAAGGTATATCGTGTGACATTTGGATTAGTTATTACATAATCTGCAGCCACATTCCTTCTTTTCTTCATCTCTCTCTCACACTGATGCTATTTCCTCCTTTTCTCTCCATTCCTTTGTTTTTTTTTCCGTCTTCCTCTTTTTTTCCGTCTGCTGCGACTATTAGGAAGCAGCTGTGCACCACAGACAATTACATAACTGCGCGTGTGTCAGTGTGTGTGTGCGTCTGCGTCTGTGGCAATAGGACGGATGGAGATCGGGCACAAAAGGAAGACGGGAGTAAAAAATAAGAAAAAGAGGTCTAACTTTCACCTGCAGTCATTCATTGTGCCTCATGTATTGTGTCTCTCCCACCTCCCACTGAACCCTCCATCCCTTCCTCCATCTCTACATACAGTAACGGGGCTGTGAAATGTGGAAAAACTGCAGCATGCATGGCAATTCATTATCTTGTCAAACTTCCCATGGTGAGCCTCGAGCCACATGGGAGAGAGAGGGAGAGAGCTCAGTTCATGCAGTGGTCCCTGCCGAAGCTTCCCAGGTTATCACAGAAAAGAGAGAGAGACTGGAGGAAACACTCGACACACAAGAAGCTGCAGAGCCTGACAAGTCTGTTATTACTGTTTTGATCCATATCTTGGTCCTTTCCGTTGGTGTGAGAAGGACTCGGCTCGTTTTTTAATGATTAACCCTTGTGCCAAAACAAACCCAACAAAAACCCACCATAAAGCAACAGAGCATGACTTCCTTTAGAGAGATAGTTGATTGTCAACATATGATGAGATAATGATGTTCTGGGTTGGCATCCAACCTGTGCTGCCAACCCAGTACTGGGCTATTTTTCTCCAGGAAGTTATATCTTGTTGTTTTAAATGATGCAATGTTTCAGGCATTGGGCATTAGGCATTTAGCAATGACTTAGTGCTTTAATTACCTTAGAATAAGCCTTTTATATCTGCAGAGGGAGCGGGTCATACTGTACCGCCATGTTTCTATAGTAGCCCAGAATGGACAAACCAAAGACTGGCTCTACATAGGCCCTTTCACATTTTGTTTTCATATTTTCAGCTCTTAGATTTTTAGCCACTGTGGGGGACGATGAGATGAGGGGTATTCATTTCTTGCAATATGCAAACTCACTGCAAGACAACACTAAATCCTCCAAACCGAACATGTAAGTTTGCAATCATAGGTGCAGCGCTGCCAGACCGCACCAGAGCGCCACACGCCACAGTTTTTCTCCGAGGAAACAAAACGTTCATAGTTTGCATATTTTGGTTGAATGTTGAAATATTAAAGTGATGAATTGCTTAAACTATAGTTTTATGCCGCGTTTTGCGCAAAGGCTGGCATCTTCTCGTCGGCAGAGCTGAACAGCTTGGCGTGCGCAGCTCATTACATCATGTGACGTATATGTCCTGAGCTGGGCACGCACAGTGTCGTCCTGTCATTTGATCCGGGTGCGAGGGGCTGCATGTCACCAGCCTGCACACTCAAAACAAATATAAGAGTTACAGCAGCAGCAACTGCATTTAGGACCTGAGCCAGCAAATTACTAACATACGTTAATTCAAAATGTGACATGTCCAGGCTGGGTGCACAGAGTCAATTAAGAGTTTCTGCTCTGTCATTTTCCGGCAGCAAAAATATTCACAATGGGAGAAACACTGTGACAACAGCGCACAGCAGCAGCCTTGAATGCACTCAGCCTGCCTTGTTGCAGTCAGGCTGTCCGTTGTCACCCACTCCAAACGTGTCCTGTTAAATGAGGTCCACGGTTCAAAATATGCAAGTCCATTTCCACAAGAAAAGGATAACATGATAATTACGCTTGACTGAAAATATATTCCTATGATTAGTCATGCACATATGTATATGCATGCATAAACGCTACTTAGGTGCGCTCCGGTACTTGAACAAATAGCACTACAGCTGTACTGTGCTAATATGTATCATGTAGTTCTAAGTCAGTCAGTGGAAAATATAGGTGATTAAAAACATTTAATGGTGGTGAATACTAATACATAAGTAGATCCAGTGAGAGGAAACAAGACCTCTAAAAACTTCTGTACAGTTTTTATTTGAATCCAACCTACAGTATATGGTCGTATGTCCTGCCAGGCTGTGCAGCGTATCCAGCAAGCTCCATAAATCTAATGCTTAAAGGCTGAGTTATTTGTTTTTCTTTGATGGTTTAATTCAGGCACAGAAGTGTTTGAAATGTTTAGCAGAGATTTAAAATGATGGAGCTTGCGTCGGCACTTACACAACCAAGACTGAGCCCTGCCTGACGAGACACATTTAAGGGGAAATAATGAACCACTGTGCACCTCTCTGGGGAGGGTCTTGGTCGTGTCTGAGCTGGGCTTTTTAACAGCAGTTCCGAATTGGATGATTGAATGTGAAAAACAGAGGTGACTGGTATGAGTTGTGAGCATTGCTCTTTCAGAAAGACTGGAGGATTGGACAGAAGCAGATGCAGCTGGTTGGTTCTAGCACAGTGCTGTAACCGCAGCAAATAAATCAATCAGCTTGAAAAGAACTACAGACTCACAGAGTACATAAATTAAGAGACAAGACGGGGAGGGGACGGTGCCAATTTAAAGCTCTGTTGGGCTGTGAGGCCGGTTACCTGCATGTGGCACCTGTTAACTCTGTAGCAACCACCTCTGTTTCAGTATTCACCCCATCCACCCTTTGTTTTCTCTGTTTCTCCCATCAGACTTCGGCAGGGCACTGCTTTGGACTTAATGGATATTAGCTAAACGAGAAGTCTGGGCTTTCCATTCCTAAAGCACACCACATCATTCCAAACCTGCAAGGATGCAGCAATTATATGCAGAACATGGGCTTGTACTGTCAGAGGCAACAAGGCTGACAGACAGGCGAAAGAGGGAGAGAGAGGGAGAGAGAGAGAGAGAGAGAGAGAGAGAGAGAGAGAGAGAGAGAGAGAGAGAGAGAGAGTGTGTTTTCCACATGTTTGGTCATGATGCAAAGCAGCTGATAAAAGAAGCCGCCTGTATGAGGAAACAAAGAACAGGAGCATGATGCAGGGACAGACAGGAAAGATAAATGACGCACACAAATCTGGTTTGTGTGTGTGTCTGTGTGTTTGTGTGTGTGTGTGTGTGTGTGTGTGTGTGTGTGTGTGTGTGTGTGTGTGTGTGTGTGTGTGTGTGTTACTCTGTCTGTCTGACAGCAAACGGCCAATTACTGTCGAAAGTGGCAGGATGAGTCCTGCCAGACCATAGCTTTCCATTAGTGCATGCCAACCAAGCATGTGTGTGTCTGTGTGTGTGTGTGTGTGTGGGTGTGTGTGTTTGTGTGTGTGTGTGTGTGTGTGTGTGTGTGTGTGTGTGGGTGTGATGGAGTGAATAAGGGGATAGAGGGAGACAGAAGGAACACGAGTAGAAAAAATGTGGG
>JARJLU010019530.1:0-11353 GCA_030272975.1 Sparidentex hasta | reverse complement strand
GAAGAGGAAAAGGAACTTCTGCTCACACAGAAGCCTTTGACCCCGAGCACGACCTCAGGGTGACTGTACCTCCTGGACGAGCAGAGTGGGAGATGTATTTCTAAATATACTGAAATCCTTTACACAGATGAACATGAATGAATGTCAAAGTCAAATGTCTTGTTCTTTCTTTCTGTGCTGATGTTTGTTTATTCAATAAAATCCTCAAAGTTAAATTGTGTGGCTCTTTCCCATTATTCTCACAGAGGACTTGAATGAGGATATTGATGTCAATGTTCACTCTGAGCAGAGTTAGCTCCCAGACAAGATTAGCCTAGCTTAGCATGAAAACTGATATTGATTGAACTGAACTTTTTCACTTTAAAATAATGAGCTCCAGAGTCATTTTGATATTGGTGTAACAGATGAATGGTGTCTCTGTCACTTGTTTCTGCACGATGTAACTTCAGTGAGTGTCGGATCACAGAGTTGAATACACGTTTACTTTAACATGAAAGTTTTCAACACTCATTGTTCTGATGTAATGACCTTTGTCTGTAGTTAGCACCCACATTACCTCTGACAGACTGTTACAGACCTGAGATCTGTAATTATAATAGTGGTGCTGCACTCAGAAGCCTTCAGCACATCAGAACAAATCTGTTATTCTTTCCCTGCGAGTTGGTTGGAGGATCCATTTAGAAAGAAAGAGAAACAAACTGAGAGACTCAGAGTGAGAAACATGTTGAAAGATGTTTATTCACAGCAGTGATCTGAGCTGATGGTTAACACAAATTAAATATACAAGCAAAATACAACAATAATAGAAATGACTTAAATACAGAGGAACCCTGAGAGAAAATGATTAAATGTTACTATAAAATACTCTAATAATCAATATGATCTGTTTCTGTGTTATACTGACTGTTTGCTGCTCATCCTTCACTAACATCTACATGGTAACGCTGAGAAATCTGCTTCATCTTAATCAGTGTTGATTAATATTGTTAATTGGTAGCACTAACTTTTATAAAAGACAGCCACCAAGCAACCCAAAACCTGTAGCCTGTTCCTGATAGGTGCATGAAAATATATGACGTCACTTGTTATTTCCCCCATTAGAGCTCTGCCCACTTCCAACATGCAGCACGTGGTTCTGGAGAAACAGGCATCACAGCCATCACAACCTCAACTGAACCGGCTGGAACTGCTGTGCACTCATTAATGTGTTGTGGCTTTGTGACCACTAGATGGCAGAAACAGGTCTGAGGACAGCAGAGTGAAGTTTCAGGTGTCAGGTGTAAAATGTAAAGTCCCTTATATGAGGACGCAGGTTCACAGGAGGTTCACATGAGATAAAGTCTCAACACAGCAGATGTTTCTATCAATGTGAGTTTCATGTACTCGTGTTTCTCTTTTAAAGGTTCATCTTCATCCTTATGTATCAAACCAGCAGTGTGACATTAATGTGGAAGTTCTCAGGTCCAATTCATGTCACAGTAACTACAGACACAGAGAGGATTTACATGTATTTACATAAAGAGCTTTTTATTTAAAAAATAAACATCAGTACAAAAGAAATGAAGGAGTGCAAGTGAATCAGACTTTACATGCATTCAGTATTTACAGAAATTCTACAGAAAACATAACTTTGCTTTCAGCTTCTTGTAGTTAAAGTAAATATTCTAAATTCTGATATTTCTGTAGCCAGATTTAGAAGATTATATTGATGCATGAAATAAATTGAAATGCTTTAAATCAGATATATAAAATGCACAATATACAAAACATTTTGTAGAAAAATATAATTTTATCCTTATTATAAACCAGGTTTAACATACTTGTTTGTAATTTCAACACAAGCTGCTGTCACAGATTCAATAAATATAGAAACAAAATAAAGTTTGATCATTTTTATATTAAGAAGTTACAAAATCAGTAACAAAGTATTTGGATTATTCTGAGTCAATGTTTGTTTTGTTATTTATGATTTGAACACCAGAAAATTAAATGTGCTTTAAACTGAATTAAAGCAGCTACAGAGGAGTGAATATTTTAGTTTTCTTGTCGTTGTATCTGTTGTTCCTCATGACGTCTCTGTGAGCAGGACGGTGTGTTTGTTCTCTTTTCCTGCACAGAAATATCAAGCACACACATTTAATAAGGTACAAAGGAAAATTGAATTCAAATAGAAAAAGAATCAGTTTGTGTGCTGTTGGGATCTAGTGAGTAAAGAGGAGAGGAAAAAATATGAACTTCCAGCTGCTCTGTATTTATTAAAACTAGCTAGAAGTGTCAGGCTCAGGCAGAAATTGAGGCCTCAGATGCAGGAAGGCAGTTGTAAAGACAGGCTTTATTTTTGATATAGTTTCTCTAGAAGACAGAGCGATAAATAAACAGGCTGAGAAACACTAATAGTCTAGCGGACAACTAACAAAACACAAGCACAAAAGGAACAAAAGACGCTCCTGCAGGAGGGAAAGAGATATCTACACTAATCTTAGAAAACTTGACGCTATGAAAGCTTATCAAAATAAAAGTCGCTCAAAAGATGAGGAAGTCACACAGGCTATGAGAATCTCTACACTGCATAAGGCTGAAAAACTTTAAAGAACAGAAAACGCTCCAACAGGAGGATGAGCGAATGCTATAAAAGTTGAACTGACCCAAAAAAAAATAACAAATCTCTGACCTAAAGGTAATCCAAGTCAAAATCACTCTACAACAGAGGAAAACTAGATGCAAACACAAAATGTGGCAATACTTAACTTTCTTTGAAACGACGAGGTTGTGATCAGGGCTGTGATAAAGGCTGGATGTACACGACGGAACGAACAAAATACTCTAGCAGTGAAGACAAGGGGAGGAAAAACACTATATACCCATGAGGGGAGGGAGCACAGGTGGAAACAATCAGGGGTCAGGGAAGACGCCAGACCGTCGACACAAGGAAGGGCAAGTGACCTGAAAGGAGAGGAGAGTTACTTTTCAAAATAAAACATGAAATTCTCAAGACAAAAAACCCACAACAGGACAAAAAGAATCAACTTGAATTACTTTGATTAGATGAACTCAGCTGTTTGTTACATCATGCGGCTTTCAGCTGTTTCTGGAGTCATGTTAAGTTACTGTTGTCTGTCAGATCACCAGCAGTGGGAGGACTTCAGCCAACTTTTTTTCTATCGTCCCACAGTAAAGTGATATTCCAAACACTAATGTTGCAAGATTGTGATAAGATTACAGTCATAATAATGCTGATTTCTCCTGGCAGGGCCGAATTACTGGCTGGCTAGTTGGGACCTGCCCATGACTCTCTCTCTCTCTCGGGAGAGAAAAAATGTGTGAATCATTCACCAGCCTACGGTTAGGACAGACCCAGTCCCTGACTCTGAATCTGTTCAGATCTGTTGTGTGTGTGTGTGTGTGTGTGTTGTTTTCATTAACGCCATGGTTATATGAAAAACGAAGTGAGGGAATTCACTAGAAAAGCTGATCCCGGCTCTGTGGTTTGTTTCAAGATATTGACTTTGCTGAACTAACTGTATTGTTCACTGTTAACACTTTGCTGTATGTGAGGGGTGTTGGTGAGGACTGGATCACTTGGAGGCAGTCAGAACTATTTTGTTCTCAGTACAGAAACTCTCTCTCCTCCCTCTGCCAGGATAAACATCAGGAAACAGCTGATCCAGCTCGGTCCTTCACTCACTCGTCTTCATCAAATCAAGATGAGAACTTTGTTGTTGTTGTTTCTCTTCTGTCACGTTTCATCACCAGGTAAGATCATATTTTAAACCTTTAAACTCTTAAAACTTCACAGTTCACACTCCTCCGAGTTTGTTTCACTTTCAATGGAGTAGCAGAGACTCTACATTGGGTCAGTGCAGAATAATGTGGAACATCTTTTCCCAGAACAAAGAAGGACTTAGAAACTTAGAAGCAGCAGCGACAGTTTCAACAGAGCTCAGTCTATAAAGGCTGACACAACAAAAACCTGTCTGTTACATCCTGATACAGACTAAAACACGTTTGCATCCTTATTTGAACTAGACAAATTGCATTTCCTGCGAAAATACAGTTTGAATGCTGAAGGCCGAAGGGAAATCTGCTGAATGTACTGCTGAAAAGTTGAAAAAGTTGAAAAGCTAAAGGCGGAAAGAGCATAAAAAGCTGAACACGTTGATAGCTGAACAGTTTCTGTAGCTGAACATGAAGCTGAATGTATAAAGAAGCTCAAAAGGTAGAGAGATGAATATTTTCAAAAGATGAAAAGACAGAAAAGCTGAAGAGGGCTGAAAGTTTAAAAAGTTGAACTTTTTCAAAGCTGAACATGAAGCGGAATGTTTAAAGAAGTTGAAAAGGCAGAAAGATGAATATCTGAAAAGGCTAAAAAGGTCTAGAGCAAGAGTGCAGAAAGAGCTTGAAAAGGAGAAAAAAGACAGAAAAGGCCAAAAGGTTGTAGAATAAGAGGGCAGAAAGAGCTTAAAAAGGTGAAAAAAGACTGAAAAAGTGGAAAGTTAAAGGCAGAAAGAGCTTAAAATGGCTGCATCATCTATGTAAAGTAAAAGATGTTGGATTCAAATCCAGCCGAAGAGAATTATTTCTCCAGTGTTCCAGCTGCTCTCCAATCAGGTGATTGTGTCGCTCACTCTAGCTGACACAATACACACACATCATAAAGTCAGAAGACGGGCTAAAAGTTCTTCAAACTAAAACTGTGATTAGTACAATATTTTTAAACACTGAATACAAGCCCAATAGTTGATGGTTGGGTGACTCTTTTAAAGTTGGAATGGTGTCTCTAGGTCAAAGCATGAGGGAGAAGAAGAGGCTGAAAGTCGAGGATTTTTGACGAGGATTTGAAGCTTTTCCCATTTGTGGCAATGTTAAAAATTTTTTATAAAAAGCTGAATTTATGGAAAAGTTGAAAGGCTGAAAAACACAAGGCTGAAAGAGCTTAAAAGGCTGAATGTTTTAATAGCTGAACGGTTTCAATAGCTGAACGTATGCTGAAGTTACAGCTGAATGAAAGTTGAAAAAATCCCCATAAGGATGAATGGGCAAAATTGTGCATAAAAAGCTTAATATTTCCAAAATTATGAAAGGTAGAAGAAAGAAAAATACAAGCACAAATGTCTTTAAAAAGCTGCACATTTTGATACTTTAATGGTTTCAATGGCTCAAGGTTTGTAGGACAAGAAGCGTGCCGAAAAACGTATGGAAGCAGGAATAATAAAAAGAAGAAAAAGAAAAATGTGTGCCTTCAGCATTCACACTAATTAATAGAGAACAACAATCTGCTTTATTACTGTTAAATCAACCTCATACTGTTCAATGAAATCTGGATGAACTCTATTGACCAATCTGTAGAGTGAACGACTTCCTCTGTCCTTGAAAAACCTGCTGTATTACAATAAACAGTGAATTTTATGGTATTTTTAGTTGATTCTTCTTTTTAACCTTTTATTTTTTGCAGTGCAAAATTATCTGGGTGAGAAAACAAACAAAGAATTCCTTTTGTTTCCTGTTGTTTTCTGAAGAAATGAATGAGAGTATCAATATTATATTGAACTATTTCCTTATTATTAATGTCTATTGACGATATATCACCTAGAATTGGCTGAAATTATTATGTCTTTCCTAAATACTGAAAAGTAGTCATACAATGCAGACAGTGAAACCTCACAGAAACTCTTCATATATCTGAGAAAAATATATACAGTAAAACATTATTTATTATTAACATTTTAACTGTTGATTCATTAGTACTGAAGGATGCAGTTCTTCAGAGTGATACAGCATTAATTAATAACATGATAGTTGTGTGTTTTCTTCACATTTAGGGCAATGTGTTTATATTGATTCATATTTAAATCAATCAGTGTTTATGCGTCACACAGCCTTCTATTGAGGCCAGTCCACATGAGGACACGCCCACC
Source organism: Sparidentex hasta (assembly GCA_030272975.1). NCBI lineage: Eukaryota > Metazoa > Chordata > Actinopteri > Spariformes > Sparidae > Sparidentex > Sparidentex hasta. The sequence continues at coordinate 5,438 of JARJLU010019530.1, read as the reverse complement.
TCAGACTGACATTTAACCAGGAAATCAGTCATTTGTTTGCTGTGATTCATTTACTTGCTAGTAGATTAAACCAGAGGTTAAATAGAATCTGAATATCACGACATGTCCCATCATAGAAGTGAATAAGAAACTGTAGCTTCAGAAGATGCTTCGGATACGAAGAGCTGTGAGCTGTTTGTTTTCTGTTAGTTTTGACACTGCGGGAGAGCGTCTTCTTAGTAACATCTGTATTTCTGCATCTGTTGCATGTAGCAGATTATTGGTCACAGCCCGATGTAATATAACTACCTTGATGCAGCTGCAGACACGTCCCAACTGACTTCCTGTGAGAAGACCTGCCGCTGCGAGGCTCCCACTCTCTCGTCCTATCACTATTTATCTCTCATTCCTCATGCTTAAAACTACAGACTATAAACAATAATTCCATGAGGGATGGAAATTCCAGCCCACTGGGTACTTTCCGACCTGAATTGTCTCTAAAGTGAGCATGACTCTCGTTTAGTCCTTCAGTTAGGTCAATGCACTCAGAAACTCATCATGTTGTGTTTTGTAAACCTTTTGTGTCAAAATCATTCAACTTGAAAAATTCCCCAAATATGACGAGTGTAGCGGCATGGATGTGTTGCTTGTCACTAGCAGGTAATATTTGTGTCTGGAGGTATGTCTATGTGTTGGCAGAGATGTGTGTGTGTGTGTGTGTGTGTGTGTGTGTGTGTGTGTGTGTGTGTGTGTGTGTCACTGGGGCTGAATGATTGCCTGACGAATGCCACCTGCGTCTGACTGTGAATTGTTTGCTTGATGCAGAGAGAGGAGAGGCAGTTTGCTATGTGTCCATCTACGAAAATGTATGTACAAAAGTACGTTTCATCGAAAGGATAACATAAACACCCCCAAACGACAGTTGCGGCCTCACGTTTTCTTCTTGGGTTATGCACGTCGGACAGATCCCTGTATTCCCCTCTCAGTGACTAATCTGGTTTCGATAGTCATGATACAACAAGTAAAAATCTAAGCTGTTTGGTTTGCAGTTGTTGCAGCAGGGACTGAGCCTCAACCTTTGTTTGACCAATTGCACACTCTGCAAACACTTCTAATATTACATCGAGTAACGTCAGTATTTTGCTCACTGCTCCAGATTTAGAGCTCCAGCATGTGTCCACAGATCGAGTTCCAAGCTCGGTGTCCTGGACGGAGCTCTTTTTGCACTTCCACAAACCTGCATGTCTGCTGCTGCCTCTCATGAAACTGTGCAGATTGAATCTGTGTCATATCTGAAATATTATTGCCCATGAACCCAATTGTTCATTCTTTTATTTTCCCTGAGTGAACATATCTCACAGCTACGAGTTCACGCTTTAACTCATCTTTATATCCGTCTGCCATCAGGACATAATATCTGCCTGGTTCAAAGAATTCAGCTTTGATCCTGATCAACAGCAAACAGGCTGCTGACTCCAGCAGCTCATCTTGAACATCTGAGCTCATCAATGTTCTGTTTCTGTGCAGCTGCTCCAGATGATTTTGGATCCTTGGATCATATTTGCACATGAACTTAAACTGTTTCAGAAAGTTTTCATTACTGAGAGCTTCTACATTATCCCCTGTTTCCATGTAGGAGGATGTTCTGCTTGACACAAAACAGTACAATATCCAAAAGGACTTTTAGATGGTTCTGATTCTTCTGGATAAATGAATAGTTGATGTTATCAGGGTTTATTGTTGTGACAGTCGGGTTACTGTGGTGTAAGCCAGTTTATTGTGATGGTTAGCAGAGGGCGCTGCTGACTATTGGTTGTTGTTGTCCACCAGACTTAAAAACATGGCTGCTGCCAAGAGTATGCTCTTCTCTCGTCTGTTTAGCTTCTTAAAAGTTAAGTTCACCACTTCACAGTTACATCAACTGAAAAGCTGTGTGTATTAAATTCATTTTTGTATTTTCTGTGATAAAATACATTCTGACTAAACTTGGCCCATTACTGACTACACACCTGCTTCAACTTGATCAGACTGTTTTTACTGACTCATACTGACTTCATCATATTTCTGAGTGGTGATGATGAGTGTGTTCATACTGAATGGAGGCTGTTTGTTCTGCACATTACATCTAAAACTATTTTGATCCTTCACAGCAAACACACAGAATTCATATCATGTTTATATTTTCACTGAACATCATATTTATGATTAGTGTTATTCATAAGCTCCTTTGTTTGTCCTGCAGTGCTACACTCCCTGAAGCATTTCATAACTGCATCAGCTGGAATCCCAAACATCCCAGAGGTTGTGGTGACAGCGGAAGTTGATGAACTTCTGTTGGGGACCTGTGACAGCAACAAAAAGATGGAAGTAAAACATGATTTTGCTAAATCATTCTTCACAAAGTATCCTGATTGCTGGGAGTGGTTCACACGAAGATGTTTAAATTATTTTCCAAAAACCTTCAAATCCTACACTCACAGTTTGATGCGTCTCTACAACCAAACTGGAGGTACAGTATGTAACATGTTACAGCCTGTTTAACTTTTTACTGTTCTGCATCTTAGTTGTAAAGTGACTCAGGACCTCAAGACACCAATCAGTTCAAACTCTAACATCATTTTACACAGAACCTGAAATAGAGATTGATGTAAAGTAAACCATCATATCAGTTTGTCTTCAGTGGTCCAGCCACTACCTGTCATTCATCATGTCAACATTAATCAGCTGCTAGTTAGACTTGTTGCTGAAGCTGTTAAACACAAACTAACGATAATAACCTGATTCATGATCACACAGTTAAAAACAGCAGTCATCACACAATGTACAATGTTTTTAAGATCATCTTTCCACTGAATGTTTCATCTGTGAATCAGTGTTGATTACTGTCTCTTAGGGTTTGGCGGTATGACGATATTATACCATCTGACGGTATAAAAGTGTCCACCGGTAGAGATTTTGCAATACTGTTAATACCGGAGAAAGAGCAGATGTCTGCGGCATCTCTCTGAGTCACTGTAGTCACACCGCCTCAACACACGTGGCACTGCAGCAGATTGATTGGCGTGGTTGCATGAGCACGACGAAGAACAAACGGCTTTACCGGAGTGATAACAATCATGGCGGAGTTGGAGAGTGAACGTCATGAGGAAACGGAAACAGCCCGAGCCACCCATGAAGAGGAGGAGGAACTTGTTCCGAAAAAGGGAACTTCTGTGGAACTTTTTCGGATTTAGAAAATCCGACAACGAACAAAAAGTGATACTCTGCAAAGAGTGTCGCGCGACTGTTGCTGCTGGAGGTGGAAACACCAGTAACCTCTTCCACCACTTAAAGTTAAAACATGCGAAGCAGTATTAAGAAAGCCAGAAGATGATGCGTGGCGCACCCTTTGCATCAAAAACAAAAGTTGCAGCAGCTCCTCACGTCCAAAAGAGCTCGGCAGAGTCTTTTGACAAAAAAATCACGTCGATGGAGGGAGATAACGGAGGCCATCAGGACGCAAATATGGAAAGTCACGGTCCCGATTTTCACTGGAGTCGTGGGGATTACCGGGGGCCCATCAAGTCTGCGTAACCACAGATAACGCCACCAACAACGTCAAAGCACTCCAGCTGAACGACTTGACAAGCCTACAGTGTTTTGGACACTGTCTTCTTTTGGCCATCTGTGAGTATGCATGTAAACGTCCTGAGTGACTGGTAAGCATGTTGGATTTTCATTAGCTATTATTCAATGACAAATACCTCTCGGTTGTTTTACCCCAACTAGTTATAAGATACTACACTATGGTGTTTGTATACCTTGGCATTTACAATAATTGGTCTCCAGGGGTCAGTATTATTGAGCCATGTTCTGTAACCTGGACTTTGTTGAACAGTTGTATAGTTGTTTGAAAGATTTCACATTTTTGTAAATTAATAAAAATAAACACCTTTCCAGAAAGACAGTTTGTTAAAATTGACAAAAAGTGACACCTAAGCCTCAAAAATAAATAGTTATCCTCAGTCAAACATGTACATAATAGTTATGATTATTAATTATAATATATACGTAATTGCAAATGCAAAATGATAATGCTTGCTTGTCCTTAACTGTAATAATTGTCAGCATCTGTCAACAATTTAACATATACATTTCTCCTCTGTGTTTATTGTAAACAGAAACAAGTGTGAAAGAGCCACAAGTGGGACGTGCCATTGAGGTATGCAAAAAAGTTGTGAGTGCCTCCTGCATTTCCTGGAAAAGTAAGCGTGAGCTGGCCACGGCTCAGGCAGAGCTGGGCTTGCCTGCTCACCAGCCCATGTACTGGAATCTGTTAGCAAAGCGTTGAGCCCTCTTGTTACCTTCATAAATGCCTTGTCCAGCGAGCAGTATGTGAGTGTCTCATATTTAAAACCCGTGCTCCATCTTTTCAGTGAGCAAGTGCTTAAGCCACAGGATGATGACATCGATCTCGCCAAGAAAATCAAAGCAAGCATTCTGGAGTACCTGGATGAAAAAATATGCTGACCCATCCACCCAGGATCTGCTTGATATGGCTTCCCTTCTCAACCCTCGCTTCAAAATCACCTACATAAAGCCAGAGAAGGTGGACGAGATAAAGACCAAAGCTGCTGCAGAGATCGAGAGCCTGGTGGCTGAACAGGAAATGTCTGCAGGGGGAGACTCCATACCACCAGCTGAAGCTGCCACAGAGGTGCCAGAGATTCCTGCTAAGAAAAAGAGGAGTTTGGGCAGCTTCTTCAAAATTGCATCACGCCAAGACCAAACTGTCCCTCAGTCAGGCAGACAGTCCATTGAACTGGAGCTTAACAGGCACCTTCAAACAGTGGAGGCTGATGGGGAGACCAACCCCCTGGAATGGTGGAGGCAGCACGAGGACAATTTTCCACGAGTGGCAAGCCTGGCAAAGAAATACTTGTGCATTCAAGCCACAAGTGCTCCATCAGAGTGTGCTTTTAGCACAAGTGATAACATTATCACTTGCCACAGATCAGCACTTAAACCAGAGAGAGTTGATCAGCAGGTGTTTCTTGCACACAGTCTGTAATTGCTGGATATAATTGTCAGTCATTTGCACACTAGTGACAGTGTCCTTCAGAACATTTAGGAGATGCTGTGATTTTATATTGCACTAACTGTTGTTATGCACCTGTTACATTGGGCAAAACTTGAAAATATTTTTTCTTATTTGTTATTTTTATTTCTTATTAAGCTGGAGCTCTGTTTACATTTGCACACACTTGAGCACACCTTAAGTTAAAGCTGGAGTTCAATGTTTACCAGACATTTGCACATTCTTTGTGGTTTTTATTTATTATATTATTATATTTTCTTTAAAAAAATGTTGTGCTGCTGTGAGCAAATAAAAATAAAGGAGGACAATGATCAATTGCGTCAGTGTTATTATTTTAAGCCAGTAATTGAATTTACAGGGGGAAAAAAAACATACCACGATA
>JARJLU010019526.1:2663-33241 GCA_030272975.1 Sparidentex hasta | reverse complement strand
TATATATATATATATTTGAAAAAATATATATATATATATATATTTGAAAAAATATATATATATATATTTGAAAAAATATAATAATAAAGTAGCTGCCCTGCCAAACCATCCTATTTGAATGAAAAGAGGATATCCCTCAAAAATAAAACAAACTCACGTTGATTGTCTGTCACTACTCTTAGTGTGAGTGAAATAATCAAATAAGAATGACGTGTGGTTATTTTTTCCTTTTTTCCCCCATATATAACAGTTAAAGGCTCACATCATGGGCAGAAGGGATATATCAGTCAAAACATTAACTTCTCACCGCTGGTTTCTTTAAGGGGCCAACCAAGTTTCACAATCTGTTACAAGGTGGAGAATAAAGATTAGTTGGAGGGAATCCGCTCAAACTCCAGTAATCTTTGCCTCGCGCGGAGCGCAGTGTCTGTGCTCCTCTCCCCGGCTCGCTGCCATGTCGAGGCCCGAAGAAGCCTCTCCATCTTCCGGCCCGAGTCCTTGGCGCTGCCGCCTGGTATTTTCACTGAGTAACCTCTCTTCCTCAGCTCTTGTGCGCTCTCATAAGTACGTGTTCCCGAGTCCCAGCGAATGCGCATCTTGTCCAACGGAGTCTGGAAACAAATTCCTTTCTCTTTCAGGAGCCTCTTTATCCCCGTGTATGCCTTGTGCTTCTGAATAACTTCTGTGGCATAATCATGATCAAATGACAGGCGTCGCCCTTCAATCATTATTTTCTTTCCCCACGCTTTTTTCAATACAGATTCTTTGGTATTAAACTCCAGAAAATTTACCACTATAGACCTGGGTGGTTGGTTCCCCTCTGGTTTACGAGCTAAAGTTCTGTGTGCGCACTGAATCTGCAGCCTATTGTTCGCTGTCAGTGCAAGTTCACTTTTCAGAAGTTGCTCCACAAAGTCAGGCACGGAGCTGCCCTCTATCCCTTCAGGTACGCCGTAAATGTGAATGTTATTCCGCCTAGACCGCCCCTCCATATCTTTCAAACATTGTTTTCTGTCTTTCCATGGACTTAATGAGCACCTCCTTCATGGCCATGTTAGCCGACTCGGTCTCGTTGATCCATGCTTCTGCTTCATTCAGCCTGGTTTCATTGGCCTGGATCCGAGCAGAGTTAGCAGAAAGTTTTTGGTAAATTTCCTGTTTGAGATCTTTGAGTTAATTTATGTCTTCCTTAAGTTCGTCTTTGAGAGTATGTAGATCCACTTTATGCTCTGTTCTGAAGTCACGCATTTCCTTACTGATGCTTTGAAGCACCAAGCACATGTTTTCCACAGGGTTGTCGTTAGCACACTGAGTATCGTCCATCTCTGGTGTATTCTTCCCTTGTTGAATGTCACGTTTCGTTTGACCCCTAGTTGTTACTTCCCTATTCATTCCAAAGTAAAAATCTACTATGAACTGCTCAGCAATAGTGAATTTAGGGGGGCTAATTCTGACTTGCTATCGTGAGCTCAAGCTCATGCAGACATCTTGTCGCGTCGCTCCACTGGAAGTCCAGACACCCCCTTTTCATCCCCCTCCCTTCCCAGGGACTTGGGGGTCATAATCTCCATATACAGTAATTGTGACTCCGTTGTGTCTATTAAGGGATTACTTCTCCATTGTTTATCCATCGCAGGCCTTTCAGGTACTTTCCTTCTACACACACAGAACAGCAGAACACTTCTAAACAGGGTGATGGTATTACAGGTCAGATTTTTAGACACTACACCAGATAACAGTTTGTTTTATTTTGTGTGACTACATGCCAAACCGCTGCTTGTGTCCTTAGAAGTGTGCTATGTTGCAGCTGTAAGCGGCTGTACTGGCAGTAACTAAAATGTACTGTTTTCTCTTCAGTGGAGGATGCCGTGGAGCAGTCCCACTTCGCTCTCTTTTTTAACCAAGGCCAATGTTGCTGTGCTGGCTCTCGCACCTTCGTCCAAGCAGACATCTACGATGAGTTTGTGGAGCGGAGTGTTGAGCGAGCTAAGAGACGAGTGGTGGGAAACCCTTTCGACCTAAAGACTGAGCAGGGACCTCAGGTAACACACACACACTCTTAACAAATTTATTTTGATCAAGAGAACAAGATCACAACATATGCCATTACTGACAAAACCCTAATCTAATTCTTTATCTGAAAGGGCGTGAAGAGCCCCCGTGCCCCAAATTCATTACTTACCCTGATATGAAACTATTATTTGTAGTCTTTTCTTTTTAAGTTATATTTTATTGATTTTACATACATGAAGGCTCAAATGTAAGGGAAAAACATTAAAGAACAAAAAGAGTATAAAGCAGAGAAATATACATGTATACACAGACACACTTTAACATTTATCTACTAGGGGTGTCACAATCTCGATTGTGAGTCGGATATCGATAGGATTTAGCCAAGCCCCCAGTTTCATGTCCAGCAGGCATGCCAAGAGGGGGAAAAAACACAGCATGTTGTAGTGTAGCGAGTGGATTCACATTGGATCCGGTGTTGAAAAAGCAGGTTTTCCCATTAATTCCCATAATTTAAATATTAATTTAAATTAAATTAATTTTAATCTGGTTGACTGCAGCGGTGCATGCGGTTGTGACAGAGTCAACTTTTGAAAAAACACAGCCCAATGCACGTGATGGTGGTCAATTGCATAAGATGGCGATCAGACTAGGACTAAAGCCACAGTGGTGTGTAAAGTGTCTTCACTCATCTTGTCTTTGTGCACCAGTTTAAAACCGGTTGATGCCGACCATCACTGTAAGAAAGGCATGTTCAACCTACTGTGGCAGAGGCATTAATGGAGATCACAAGCAGTGTAGAATGGGTCAACAGCGGGGCATGTTATTCAGCATGGATAAATACTACAGGGGGTACAGGGGGAGCACAACAGACATTTCTTTGTGCAGCGTTAAGTTTCACTTTCACTTTGGTTCGATCTTGTCCACCAGTTTAAGACAATGACATGACTGTTATTTTTAGTCTGTCGATGGTGTCAAATAATCACTGGTAGGTCCAGCCTGCTAGTAGCAGAACAACATAGCAGCTTCACCCACCAACCTGCCGCATTTCCCCGCACCTCTGTCTGCTTGCAATGCGCGTCCGCAGGTGACATAACAAATATGGCGGGACATCTGATGAGTGCACATAGCAGTTCCAAAAACGGGTCACAAGATGCCAGGTACCCTCTATGACTTCTTTTCTATTGTTTAAACAGTTAGGCTTTAGTGTGGTACATTGCAAAAGCGTGAAGGTGATATGACACGTGAGACCATGTAGACCATTTTAAAGTAAGAATAAAGAAATTAAATGATTTATCATGGCCAAAAAACAATGAGCCTAGACTACACTAGTCTAAAATGGGCATAGCCATCTGTGCTAAAACAAAAAAAAGCAAAAAAAAAAGTTAGATAATTGAATCATTACCATCCATCCATCCATTTTCTTCCGTTTATCCGGGGCCGTGTCGTGGGGGCAGCTGCCTGAGCAGGGACACCCAGACTTCCCTCACCCCGGACACTTCCCCTAGCTCCTCCGAAAGGATCCAAAGGCGTTCCCAGGCCAGCCGAGTGACATAGTCACTCCGGTGTGTCCTGGGTCCTCCTCGGGGTCTCCTCCCAGTGAGGCATGCCAGGAACACCTCTGGAGGAAGGTGTCCAGGGGGAATCAGATATAGATGCCTGAGCCACCTCAGCTGGTTCCTCTCGATGTGGAGGAGCAGCGGGTCTACGCCGAGCTCCTCCCGGGTGACAGAGCTCCTCACCCTATCTCTAAGGGAGCGCCCCGCCAAACTCATTTCGGCCACTTGTATCTGGGATCTTATTCTTTCGGTCATGACCCAAAGTTCATGACCATAGGTGAGGGTACGAATTGTAGATTGACCAATAAATTGAGAGCTTCGCCTCTCGGCTCAGCTCTCTCTTCACCACGACAGACCAATACAACGACCGCATTACTGCGGCCGCTACACCGATCCGCCTGTCAATCTCACACTCCATCCTTCCCTCACTCGTGAACAACACCCCAAGATACTCGAACTCCTCCACTTGAGGCAAGAACTCTCCCCCAAACTGGAGGGAGCAAGCCACCTTTTTCCGGTCGAGAACCATGGCCTCAGACTTGGAGGTGCTGATTCTCATCCCAGCTGCTTCGCACTCGGCTGCAAACCACCCCAGAACATGCTGGAGGTCCTGGCTCGACTGAGCCAACAAGACAACATCATCCACAAAAAGCAGAGATGAGATCCAGTGGTTCCCGAACCAGACCCCCTCCGGCCCCTGACTGCGCCCAGAAATTCTAACCATTAAAATAATGAACAGAACCGGTGATAAAGGACAGCCCTGCCGGAATCCAACATGCACCGGGAACAGGTCTGACTTACTGCAGGCAATGCGAACCAGACTCCTGCTCCGGTCGTACAGGGACCGCACAGCCCTTAGCAGAGGGCCTCCAACCCTGTACTCCCGGAGCACCTCCCACAGAAGTCCACAAAACAAATGTGGACTGGTTGGGCAAATCATTACCTTAAAATCAAATTGTTAAACCCCTAATACCTACCCCACAAGCTGCAAGCTTCATATTGCACAGGGGGACTTTTTAAATATGTTATACAGTTAAGGAACATTCTCAGTGCCCGTATCCTGAAGAGTGTAAATACTCTGGCATGAGCTCTCACACACACGATTGCTGTTCTGTCTGTGCTGACTTGTCCAGGTTGATCAGGAGCAGTTTAACAAGATTCTGGGCTACATCACCAGTGGAAAGAGAGAGGGAGCCAAGCTGATGTGTGGAGGGGGAGTGGCTGCAGACAGAGGATACTTCATCCAACCTACTGTGTTTGGAGATGTCCAGGATAACATGACCATTGCCAGGGAGGAGGTAAGATAGAGCAGAAGATTGAAAAAGAGAAATCAAATGAAATCCAATACAATGTATTGCACTGAGTCCTTAAAGGGATATTCCGGTGTAATGATATTCACTGAGCTGCGGAACTCTACTGCACTCGGTAATCGACTCGCAGGGCTTCCCCACAACAAGGAGGCTTCTCGAGTGGTGAGTTTTGTTTATCTTTTCTGACATAGCCGGCAACGATAGCAAATGTTTGATGCCTCGAAATATGTGCTGGGACCCTATTTGTAATGTTGCTGAAGTTTGGTGCTATTCTAAGCATTATTTGTGGCTTTTTGGTGGCGATTTATACTTGGATCCATTTGCTGCAGTGTATTGTTGTGTGGTTGTTTCTGAGGATGCTAAAACTACATAAGCTAGCGGTCTGCAAACTTTATCTGTCGAGGGCGGGTCATACTCGGTGTCAAGGTGTGTTAGACTATGGATTAAATTTACACCGGAATATCCCTTTAAATTCAAAACAGCAGTGTCGCTGATTCAAGCTAATGGTAATGCAGTCTATATTAATGTCTAGTTAGTCACAGGAAACTATTTCGTAAACTCTTCAGTGACACTAACCTCTCTGTGAGCCAATGAGAATAGAGTATGATCACCAGATGTGATACGTATCCCTTCCTTTTTAAGGAATCGGAAGCAGAAGTGTAGTAGTCAAGACCTAAACCAAGACCAGGTCATGACTAAGACCAGGGTGTATCTAGACTGAGACGGGACCAAAACTTTGATGACATAAGACCAAGTCAAGACCAAGACCAGTGGAAGTCCTATACTGCATGACACATTTACAATAAAATGTGGAACCTGGAGGCCTTAGGTACCCCTAAGATTGATCTGAAAGATCCACAGTCATATTAAAACATCCACTGACAATAAATTCAATTTCCTCTTCATTCACCACTGCTATTGCCATGTATTTCACAAGTGTGTACCAAATGTCTTTCAACATGATTTTTTTCAAGAAAGTCCCTGACATGAACTGGGAGCCCTGAGTTTGCATGGAATGACCCAATACCCTCCTTTTGTATAAATGTTAAATATTCCGAACTAACCAGTAAATATTGGCAGGGTGGATATTGAAAAGGACTTGTGGTTGACTAGACTAGAATGCCCATCACTCAGGTTTCCTGCACAGTTGTGAGTTGAATCCTACAACACAGGCTTGTTTTGAGAAGAATGCAAGACATCACCGTGGCCCACTTGGAAGAGGGGCGGGCATTTTGCACCTACTTTGGAGCAGGTACATTCTGAGTGGTGTTGCGGGGATGTTGGTTTTCCTTTTTGTTTTGTTTTGTTTTTTTTAAGTCACCACCTTAACACAGTGGAGGAATTTGTAAGGAGCTCAGACAACTGAAGAGAGCTTAAAATAGAACAAATTCAAATTAAAAGAAACAATCTCTGCTGGTTCAGCTATCTGATGTTAGTGCCCAGTATCAATCTAGGACAAATGGGGGCCAAGTGGGTTAAAAACGAGGGGTAAAATTTGGAAATGGGACTAGAATGTCTCCTGGACCCCAGGGTGCAGTGATGTGCACATGATTATAGAGGGGCAGGGGATGAAAGTCAGAATAGGGCAGTATGTGGGCACGCAAACATTTTTTTCAGGCCTTAATAACGTAATGTAAAATTAGTAAACAAAGTACTTAGAGAAAGCCAGCTCCATAGCTATGTATCCTGTGTAGCTGTGAGTGATTATTGTCAATGTGAGTTTATTCACATAATACTGGGGAATAGAAGACATACAATTCAGCTGTAATTCTTAAAAAGCAATGAAATACTTGTTTATTGGAGGGCAAGTGCAAACTAGAAATACATGTTACTAATCTAAAAATGTGACAAAACTAAGAAATGATTATTGTGTCTGCTACTGTGACTGTTAGTAGGAACAGCAATGTTTACAACAGCAAAGTCACAGTAAACTCAATATCTGGGAGAAGTTGAAGATTTGTGGCAAGATTAACAGCCGACACTGACAGCTGTCATATTATTAAATTATTCTTAACTCTCATGGAAGGTGACTTATTAGCCCCTAAAATAAAGTTATGTTAATGGATTTATAACTCAAAAAGGTTCAAGTTGCTCCACTGTCTCGTCTCATCTCATTTGTGCTGGTGGAGATGTCGATGAGGCAATAGCTTCTCTCTCTATTTCTCTCGCTCTCCCCCTCTCACTCTTTCTCTCTCCCTCCCCTCTGTGCGAGACAGAGTGGAGCCGCAGCGGACGGAGAAGTGGCTTTATAGGCTCAACACACACAAAACCGTATTACAAGGAAATGTGTGGTGTTTTTATACCGCCATTTTTTTACCATACCTTTGCATGACAGCAGGAGACGACAATATAAATGGCCCGGTGGCCCGGAAGTACTTTTAAAACTGTAAGGGCCACCAGAACGCTCCAAGCACTGGCCCGGTGGGGCCAGTGAAAAATAATGCATTGAAAATAGATAACAAGTAAAAAATGTAATAAATCTAATTTAACGTTAATTCCCCGTGATTTGCAATGATTTCTGTGAAATCATTTCGGTAGCCAATTACCGTTATTAGTGTTATGAGATCCCGACCTGATCAGAGACAGAGACGTCTACTTTCTGTGCGCAGCGAGTGCTGTGCCCTGGGACGTCAGCACACCACTTGCAAGCAACTGCAGTGTGCACAGCTCGCTCGGTCCCGCGGAACGTGTGCCGCTCGCTCACTGCTGCTGATTGAAGGTTTGTCACTAGAGCCAATAAGAACCTTTGTTTCGGTACCGTGAAACCTTGCCCTCAGCGCTCGTCGTGTCGCGTCATGTTGGGACCGATGCGGACGTTACACGTGGGCCAGAGTACGTGCTGGGTCTCGGTGCGGCTACAGTCAAGCTCACAGTCCGTTTATATGAACGTGGCCGATCCTGGAGCCGCTCCAGGAGCCGCTCCAGCTGCTCAGTGTGCACCACAGCGGTGGTGCGCGTTTAGACCATAATACATCCATGGTTTGGAGCAGAGAAAAAACAAATGTGTGTAAACACAAAATAGAGCTGAAAAATGAAACACTGAGTTAGTTTTGAAAAGTGAATGAATGAGAACAACAGTTCTATCATTGAGCTACTGGAAGATAAAAGTAATGACAACATGACTTTTCGTTTGTGTTGAGGCATATTTACCATTTTAACTCTGTTTTTACTTCATTGTTGAAGCACAGTGGAGCTTAAGCACAAGTTTGATGTGAAACAGTTTATTTATTTATTTATTTAATAAAGTAGCCTAATGAATTTTTTTTCTTGAATCATGGTATCGAATAAGTATCGAGAATCATGGAAATTTACTAGTATTGTACTAGTATAGTACCTGGCCCTCCACTATATCCTCCAGCACCTGGACTCTACAGGAACCTACGCCAGGATCCTGTTTGTGGATTTCAGCTCTGCTTTCAACACCATCATCCCAGCTCTGCTACAGGAGAAGCTCTCCCAGCTGAACGTGCCTGACTCCACCAGCAGGTGGATTACTGACTTCCTGTCTGACAGGAAACAGTGTGTAAAGCTGGGAAAACACATCTCCGATGCACAGACTATCAGTACCGGATCCCCCCCAGGGCTGTGTTCTTTCTCCTCTACTCTTCTCCCTGTACACAACAGCTGCACCTCCAGTCACCAGTCCGTCAAGCTCCTGAAGTTTGCGGCCGACACCACCCTCATTGGACTCATCTCTGATGGTGACGAGAAGAAGGTTGGAAGGTTGACCACCTGGTGACCTGGTGCAACCAGAACAGCCTAGAGCTCAATGCTCTAAAGACAGTGGAGATGGTTGTGGACTACAGGAAGAACTCAGCCTCACCTGCCCCCATCACCCTCTGTGACTCCACTATTGACACTGTAGGGTCTTTCCGCTTCCTGGGAACTATCATCTCCCAGGACCTCAAGTGGGAGCTGAACATTAGCTCCCTCATCAAGAAAGCACAGCAGAGGATATACTTCCTGCGGCAGCGGCAGAAATTCAGTCTGCCAAAGACAATGATGGTGCACTTCTACACAGTCATTACTGAGTCCATCCTCACCTCCTCCATCACCATCTGGTACGCTGCTGCCACCGCCAAGGACAAGGGCAGGCTGCAGCGTGTCATTCGGTCAGCAGAGAAGGTGATTGGCGGCAACCTCCCGTCTCTTCAGGACCTGTACACCTCCAGGACCCTGAGGCGTGCAGGAAAGATTGTTGCTGATCCCTCCCGTCCCGGTCACAAACTCTTTGAGACACTCCCCTCTGGCAGGAGGCTGCGGTCCATCAGGACCAAAACCTCACGCCACAAGAACAGTTTCTTCCCGTCTGCTGTCAGCCTTATCAACAAGGCCTGAACCCCCCCCTGACACTCCTCACACTCCACCTCTACCACTGACTCTACTGTCACACTGACAGCACCATAACTATGCGTTACATTAACGCTGAGCTTGAACTACCTATTCATTTGCGTATTTTCATTTGCACATTATTTCTTGTAATTGTTCACTGCCAGCTGGTCTGCTCCTTTTACCCAAAAAACAGATTGTGTATATATATTTATATTATATAGTTATATTTTCTACTTTTTAAAATAGTTTATATTGTTAATTTGTTATATTTTCTATTTTTTAAAATAGTTTATACTGTTAATTTGTTATATTTTCACTTAATAGTTATTTGATGCATTCACCAAAATCACCACAACAAATTCCTCGTATGTGTAAAATCGTACTTGGCAATAAAGCTTTTTCTGATTCTGATTCTGATTCTGATTGGTATCATAGAAAGTTCCAGCCTTGATGGCTAGACTGCAGGAATTGGCGGGGATATGTTCTTTTTCGTTTTTATGGGGATCGGTACCTGACATTGTCTTGGGCCACTGGTTAGAATGGTGAGGCCAGTGATCTTCAAAAGATTTCCCTTACTGTCTACCCGGACGGGAATTTATTTATTCATTCATACAAAAAACACACAGAAAGGACACTTTTTAATACGAGGCAAAATGGGCAGGGGCTCAAGCACCCCTTGGGCTCTATGTGTGCATGTGTCTGCCAGGGTGGATGTGAAGTTCCATCCCGAAGGTGGAATTACATTTCTCATCTGCCCTAGGAACACCTTGGGAGAGAGCTGGAAAGTGTTGCTGGGAAGAGGGACTTTTGGAATACTCTGCTCAGCCTACTGCAACTGCAGTCAAACTTAATATAAGTGGAAGGGCAGTGGATCACCTTACTATCACCATGTTATTATCAAGTTTTTTCAAGGTCTAAAGCAAAGCCTCAGTGATCAATATGAGGCGAGATTTTGGAGATGGGCACTACAGCACTACCACACAAGCAGTTTGCCAGGTCCATAAGATGCAGCCATGAAACTGAACAGGTGTGCATTTGAGATACGAAAATTAAGGCAGAGTTCAAATTTGGGAGTGGTCTTGCATAATAATTTCATCTCCCTATAAAAGCAAGGAATCTGTGTGCGCGTGTGTGTGCGTGTGTGTGCGTGTGTGTGCGTGTGTGTGTGTGTGTGTGTGTGTGTGTGTGTGTGTGTGTTCCTTAAATATGTGGATCAGGGTCAGCCCGACCTGAGAGTTTCCACATGATTGCTGCTTGGTTCAAGGGTGTGCAACATCGCATTTGTTTGGACTGCGATGATACCGTTAATAATTTATTTCATAAATGCTTTACCAATTCCGCCAGCATTGCTAACTGTAGCCACCACAGTCACGTGCGCACCAGAGCTCAAACCCACGACAACAATCAGATTTATACCTGCAGCGGCGCGAGCTGGACCAGGATTTTGCTGGTGGTTCGGTCCCGTTCTGTGCTAACTGTTGTGAATTAATGAGACTAAACGAGTCCGGACCGAGTCTGTTCGGGTCTGAGGAGATCCAGAGACGCGCGGACAACAAAGTGGAATCGGAATCTGAGGATGTTAGTGTGTAGCTAGCTGCTAGCCGCTAGGCCACACACACGGCCCACCTCCCAAGTCAATGGAGATATTGAGAGTACAGAGATTTGTGACATATTGCATGTTTGGAGTGTATAGTTAGTGTGTTATGTAGTGTTTGGTGTGGTGTATTTAGTGTGTAGTGGAGTCGATTTTTGAAGGAGCTCAGGCAGACCTGACCATTGCCTGCATTTAAATGTAAATAGTTACATATAACATTGTACATTTTTAAAATGTATGCACATATTTAGTGAACAACAACTGATATTTGCATTATTAGTAATAAAAAAAGTTAAACAAATTTGTGGTTTTAACAGTAAAAAAATTTAACTTTTTCTACTTGGATTTTATGGTTCTTTTTTCTCTCATTGTGTTAATACAGTATGTCAAAATAAAAAAAATAACTTTACAGTCACACAAGTGAGGTTGTGCTTAAAATAATGACACCAAGTAAATAGTCTTTTAGGTGAAATATAATGGCAAAATCAAAAATAGTCAAAAATGGCCAATTATACCCTGGAATATCAGATTTCACAACAAACCTGAATATCCGTGACGTCCCCCCTTTAAACAAAGCCACACTTGGCCATCCATGAAATAGCTACTTAACCTCCCACTTTTCTTTAGGAATACATATTTCCTAGAGGGAAATATCAGTACTGATCAGTCATGGATCAGACCATGAACATGTGTTGATGAGCATTGCAGTTGCCTTGATCACATTGCATTATGATCTCTAGTTAAACTGTGTTTTTTGTTTTCTTTTTCTGCCATGGGTTCTCTTGCAGATATTTGGTCCAGTGATGCAGATCTTCAAGTTTAAAACGCTGGAGGAAGTGCTGACAAGGGCCAACGATACCAAATATGGTCTAGCAGCCGCTGTGTTTACTAAGGACATTGATAAGGCCAATTATGTCTCCAATGGACTCCGTGCTGGCACAGTCTGGTAGGAGTGCTATTATTGAAATCCTTATTGTGCACGTTATTCTGTAAGCATTTTTGGTGCTCACCTGCACTTTCAGCTACAGCCAGGCAGCTGTCCTGACTGCACCACTGACAGGAGGAGAGCTAATACTCTCTCTTTCTCTCTCCTCTGCAGGATTAACTGTTATGATGTGTTTGGGGCTCAAGCTCCATTTGGAGGATACAAGGCTTCTGGTACTGGCAGAGAGCTAGGAGAGTACGGTCTAGACAACTATACAGAGGTCAAAACGGTAATGATTGAAAAATCCACACACAAATACTGGGCACCGATCCGGTGAGTTGCTCTGAATTGGGACTTCCAGGATGTGGTGCATGATATTGTTCCTATCAGAGGACAAAACTTTGGCTAACATGTAGACTTGTCATTGTATGATCAGTCATCATCAGCTTTTATATAATCACACGTGATTGACCAGTCTCTCTAACAATCTGACATTTTTTGCCATCCCTACAATTATTTAGATTGTTCTGTGTTATTTTATTTGTTTTATGAATACTGGAATACTACTTTAGTAGTATGAAGGTTAACAGAGGTTTAAGTCAAATATAGGAGCAATGGTCTGCCAGTTTAGTTTGGTACATTTCTTAGCATAATGAAATAGGTCCAGGTTTAGTTAGGGTCAGAATTACCATGGAAGTTGGATCTATTCAGTGTTTATAAAATAAATTAGTTTAGATTAGTTCAAAAATGAAATTAGACGTTGCAATTTTCACTTGATATGATGTTGTTTATTAAACTGTTTCTATTTAACAAAGATATATTTAATTTCCATATTTTACACTGGTGAGGTCTCATTTTCCAGCCACAACAGGTTGTTTGATTAATCTTCCAACAAACTCTTATTACAGATCTGATCTGAATATTTAATGTGATGCTTATTAATATTAAGTCATTTTATCATTCTCATTAGTCATTAGGAACATAACTTATCTGTAGCTTTATCCAACATGTAAGTTGGTTAAAAACAACTGTAGTGAAAGATGTATTTGTCAATTTCACTTCTTTTAGTGGAATCAATACAAATCATTGAAATTTGGTAATGCAAGACAACCATAGCCACCCAGCAGTAACTATATATTAACCGACACCAACTTGTGTTTGCAATGTATTGCTTTAATAATCACATTTTAATCAATGCAGCAGGATATTCAGAAACATATTAACTGATTGTTTGAGGCCTACTCCACATGTGCACTGGTATTTTTGCAAACAAAAAACATTTCAGTCCAGACAAGCTTTTTAGCACCATTTCAGAAGTAATCTCTGTGCCGACAAATACACCTGAAAACAGGTGTAAACACAAGCAGATTGCCTACTTGCCTACTAACTTTCAATACTTTTACATACCCCTTGTTGACTTAACTTCACACACTGATAAGACCCACTTAGAAAGATAACATGTATCACTCAGAGTAAATGTTTATAATGGAACTAACTGAGAGACACTTGCTCACAGTGCACTTTGGGGAGCACTGACACCTATTTTCATGCAACCTGGCTTTGCAAACCTGTTCATTCTCTCTGGACCACAGTAACTGAGACACTATCCATGTTCCTGACTGCAGAGTCCCAATGTCTCCCTTACTCTCAGGTATACACACCCACACAATCCACATCACAGTTCTAAATGCAGGTCCATTGCAAGCTTCCAAAACTCAGACCATTCCCACTCTGGCCCAACAACTGGCTCTGATTTAGATTTTTCTAAAATATCTCGAATGTTCATCTATCTGTCATTATATCACACCTTATTTCCCCGTCAATTCTATGTAATTGCTTGTTCTTGTTCTTGTCCTTGTCTGTCTGTCCGACCCAGTTAAACTTTAATTGTTTGTTATTTGTTGTTTCTCTTGTTTTGTTTGCGTTAGGGTGAGAGGGTCTCTAATCTGCTTCAACCATTATTTTATTTTATTCTATACCTATGCTTGAATAAAGATAAAGTTGTCCTCCGAAGAGGGTGGGGTGGTGGTGAGCCAAAAAAGAAAAAAAAAAGGAAATGTAAAAAAAGTAGAAAAAAAGAAAGATAATGCATCTGCATCATAGCTTGTTTTCTGCATCCAGATATAAAAAACAGAGTCAGCGAATATCTCCACCCTGGATGGAATGGAGGTCTGTTGTCAGTGACTGAAAAGGCTTTTTACTTGTTGACATACTGTACATATTATGTGTATATATATATGTCTGGAGAGTGCTCCAAATTCCACTGCTTAACACTAATATTCACACAGAGTTTGATTGGTTAAACCCAGAGCAACTCTCTTTACATCTTGACTCCTTTCTATTCATGTTCCAGGTGACCATCAAGGTGCCGCAGAAGAATTCTTAGACCCGTGCAGTGAACCCAGTCGAGAAGATCATACTGCGATTCTGCTGTTGTCAAACCTTCAGTTCATTACCAAACACGCCGCTGATGATTTTCCAAGCACTGTTAACAATGACACTCTCTACTCCTTACATGTGATTAATTGAAAACATGAAACTATAAAGTCACAGCCTCTGTTTGTAATCTGCAGGCTTTGAGATTTCTAATTTTGCAAAATAAATGAATTTGAGTTACTCTCAGGATGGCTGATCCTCTTCCTTCTGTGAGTTACTGTGTGCACTCCATTTCAATTTTGACTACCAAACAGGCCAATAACTCAAACTGGCTTGAACAGGCCAATAACGTGACCTGGCAGCTTTTCCTAGTCCTCCATCACCAGTGGATGTACCAAATCAGGAGGATCCTGCTGTCAGACAGGACTGCCTCTCTTTCCCTTTCCTGATTGCATGTTGAAGTGTCCTGAGCGAGATACTGGACCCCACATTGCTCGTCAGTGAGGGCCCTGCGATGAGCTGGCAACTTGTCCAGGGAGTACCCTGCACTCGCCCTGAGACAAGGTGGGATTGGCTCCAGCTGCAACATCCCGCGACCCCTTGGAATGGGATAAGCGGTTACGGTCGATGACACGACATGGCCAGAGAACTATTTTCTCCATTACTGCATGGGCAGGGACACTGACCAAACGCAACAGTTAGCACTGTTGGAATATAGACAGCACTCACTTAAATGAGATACTGACAGCAGCTTTATATTCAGAAAACTAATATAAAAGGTGAATTAGAGGTGACATCATGAGGATGAAAAGAAACAGTACATTTCCATGCATTACATTTTACATTACTTTTTAAGTTGAGCTCCGGTCATAACTCGATGAGGCCATTAAATTGAGCTGCCATTGTTCCAGACTAGTGTACAAGCACCAGGGGAGAATCAATTTATTGATGGAAGTATGTGTGACCCCACCACGGTAGGTAGGCTAGTTGCTATTGGACCTTCACATGGTTGGCTTATTACTTACATACTAAACAAGTTGAGCAGCAGCAAACAGGCTACACAGCAAACAGTGACAACATGGACTCACTTCATGTAAATAAAATGGCCTGTTTTCATATGCAGTATTCTTTTGTTATGTTAATGAAAAAAAGTCATTGTTGCATATGAGTTCATACATAATTAAGATGACAAAATATCTTGCTGCTTTTGATAATCAGCACAGTATCAGAACATATGAGACGCACTGTTTGTTTTCTGAATTGAGTTTGTTTATCAGCTTACAATAACACATTTACTACAATTATGGTTATTATGGTACATAGTATTGATGAAGAAAATACTGAATACATGTACCATACATGTACCAATGGCTGTAGTTAAATGAGAGTCACCCTGTCGACTTCATTAACTGTTTGATTTTAAAACACACCATTTAGATTGCAAATAGATTTGTAAGACAGCTATGAAAATACACAGTTGTGATTCGAGTACAGTTATGCTTTCCCCCTACTGCTTATGTTAATCATGTCATAGTTTGAACTACATGATCAATGAAAACAAGGCAAAAGTTATTTAATTACGTGGACAGGAGTTTATTGGTCATCACTTGTCGACAGGTGAAGTCAGGTGAGCACCGGCTTCTGTTTTTGCTTGCTGAGGGTTTGTTCCAAAACCTGCCCTGAGTATTCCACAAACAATACAACTGAACTACAACATACTGAACTTTTGTACACAGAACTAATTCAAAGAGATGTAAACATTTGTTGTATCAAGTCCCTCCAAGAACAGGTGAGAATGATGTCATATGATTAGAAGTCATCCATCATCTCCTGTCTCAACTCTTCTACCTCTGATGGCTGCTCAACCACAAACCCTGAAGTCTGCAGGCCCCATCCCAACAACACTTCACCCCACCCTCTGTCAGACATCTGGCTGCTCTCAGAGCCTTGCAGGATGGTGGTGACTGTCACCTCAGCAGAATGACTGAGCTCGTTCTGATACATTTGCTCTGAACTAACAGAACCAGAACTTATAATGCCGCCCGACAATCTCTGTACTTCTATCTTTGGTTTTACTGCTCCAGTTAGCTGATCAAGATTAAAAGCTTCATCTTCCTCAATTCCACAATCAAAATCCAACTCTCTCCAACTCTCCTGTACACACTTTTGAGCCCTGGAAACAGCTGGATGAGCAGACTGGTCTGACTCTGACCCTCTGACCTCTATACTGTGAAGCACATCATCTCCACGTGGTCCTTTGCTGTTGGCAGAATCATCCAGTTGCTCTGGTATTCTGTCAGACTTTGTGTCAAGTGATTTAACAGACATTACCTGCCCCGACCACAGAAGAGCGTCCATTTTACCTGACCTTCCTGCTCTTTCCTGACCTGGAGGTCCAGGCGATCCTTTTGAATCCCAAACAGTACCAAATTCACTGTTGCCAAATATAGCTTGACCATTATTGGGGGTAAATCTCTCTGAAAGAGCAGTGATCATGTTGACATGTTTAGTGATAGGAATTGCAGCGGTGGAAACATTTTCAGCAAAACCATGATTACTTGTATTATCAGAAGCAATACCAAACATGGAATTTCTGCTAGTCATAGTGGCAGAGGCAGAACCATCTCTCGATGCGTTCGTGCTCATGTTCTCAGTAGATAATCCACCCACAGAACCATTTTTGTTCCCAGGGACATCCTCCCTGGCCTGAACCACCTCTATGCCCACTGATCTAGGTTGGTCAGACACAATGACGCCATCTGTTTCTAATTCTTTTAGCTGGCTCTCCGTTTCTTCCATCACCTCATCTTGCTGGCTGATTGCAGGACTGTGTCTCCACTCTTTTTTCTCCATAAGGAGCTCAGAAGTCTTCTCAGAAATGGTCTCTTTTTCCTCCTCAGTGCCAGTTTTTGTCTCCTTTGGAAAAGTCTGGACTTTAAGGTGCTTTTCTCTTCTTTCTTCTCTTCCCTCCTCTTGATCCAACCAGTCTTTTCCTTCCTCTGCTTGAAAAGATGGCACCTTCATCCTTGGTTTCTCCTCACTCTTTCGCTCAATGAACCAGCCTGCACTGCTCACTGTGTTCTTGATAGCTGAGGAGAGAAAGACAATGTTTTTCATTCAATCTCCTGTTCATGATTTCACTAAATTATCCATTTGAATGTCAGATGGATTGCAGTGCAGATTATAGAATTGCCTATATTGCCATAAAATCACTACATTTCATAATTTGCCTACTTTGAGGAGAAGGGCAGGGTTTTTAGATTATGAGCAGACCTGACCACACAGTCAGACTAACTGGTTTGACAGAAGAGAGGGAATAACAGGGAAGAGATAGGAGCCAGGACATAAGCTGCTATTGGCTGATGTCTAGTCGCAGCAAACTGAAATGGACCAAGGGGACTGTCAGAGAGGAGGTCCACTCCATCTTTTACACAGTCTGAGAACAGGGACATAATTTCCCAGATGTCAAACTTTAATGTCAAGATGAGAACCATGCCAATATCATCAGTATCTTGTTGTCAGGGACAATTGAATTATCTTGAACCTTGATAATGTAAGATACTGAACAACCAGTATTAGTCTTCTATTAGTCTTTGTTTCTATGTTCAAGTATGATAACCATCTCAGAACTTACAGTCCTGTATGTCAGCACACATGGACAAACAACAGGAACACAGTGAGGCCGGAGCGTCCAGCTCCTCCCACCTACACACGACAGAACAAAGCAGTCATGTCCATTAGTTACCGTTGACTTCATTCAAGGTACAACACAGTACCAAAACTGAATCACAACGGACTTAAAAAAAAAAAAAAAGTCATTTTTTTATTTAAGGATATTTTAACAACATTGGTTGCTTACCTGCCAGTAGCCTTGTTGTAGTTGCAGGACTTTGAGGTATGGGAAGTGGTGAGACTGACTGACATAGAACAATGGACGTAGAGCACCTACACACAGGTGGCAGGTTAAAGGCCATCATACAACACTAGAGTAACTCAACTTGCGTGCTGTCAAATATGAAATGTTACAAAATTGTTTAAATACATTCTGCTGGAATATTAAAAACAGTTGATGAAATGTGTCAATAAATAGATACAAACTGGAACCCCTCCACCAAGACCCAACAATCTAAAATCAGATCTGATCCGATATCAAACTAAATATATCAATTTATATTTAAACCACCCATATCTGCCAAATCAATTTCTGTAACAGCCGACCTCCCCGGTGAGCACACAAGCAAAAAAAACAAACAAAAAAAGCAAGACTTGTCATGCCAAGTAGATTCATCGTGTTTGTAAAGTTATAAAACCTCTTAACAGAAACATTTTGGATGTTTTTACATGTCAAAGACAGTGTCAGCTACAAAACAAAATACATTTTTTGCGTAATACACTACAAATACAGTCATTTGCATTTCTGCTGCTCAAAAGGGCATACCGTAAAAATACTGAATAAAATATTTTGGCAGAAAAACAAATCTCATTTCTAAAATAATGTAATTTCAGTTTGGGGTTTTTAATGCTGTAAAAAAAAAAGTAAAGTATTTTTCTTATTAACAGCTGACCCTCTCAAAGTTTTTCTGAAACTGAATCCGTTCCTCTGAACCTGTAATTCTTTTTGGCACGAATTAGGTTCAGTTTAACACAAGTCCATATTTGAAGCCTCTGAAGGTTGTGGTTTAGCTGGTTGCTTTAAAATAAACCTTTATTTCACCCAAAATCTGTATAGTCTTTACAAGCCCATGGCACATTACTACAGGTGTTCACTTATTGCCCACTCATTCAGCCTGATTAGATCTCTTCTCAGAGCTGTTTGGGTGTGTATAGCATTGCTCCATTGGTCTGCCTTACCTTGTTAGTTTCCCTTTGTCTTTTGTACTCTGCTGTCACATTTTTCACTTTAGGTAAATTACCCCCTCCACAAGGTAAAATAAACCTGAGCAACTGAAATGGTTGTCAAGCCCTTAAGTTGTTGTAGGACTGGTTTTAATCTTACTTGTGAGACAGCTTGGAAGAAAAATGAATCCACAGAGAACGTTAACACACTGCCATCTCTCATCAGGAACTGGGAGCTGCTGCCCTCCCTGCTGCTGTCTGTCAGGCAGCTGTAACCAAAAATCAAAACACAACACATCTATGAGGACGTGGAGTGACAAACCAGTAACTGCAAAAAGTTGTGTGACTGCATGTTCATGCACACACCCATAGTTTGTTATAATGTCCACTCTGGGTATGCTCTTTGGGTCTTTGGAGCCTGTGGCATAGCATGAGTCTACATAAAGCCTCTCTCCAGTCAACAGAGGTCCTGTCTGGGCAACAAAATACACCAGCTCCCCTAAAAAGAACCCTTGGCCTGGGGGAAGGGCCTCCCACTGGGCTGTAACACACATATGATGCCAATTCTAAGTAGAAAATTGCATTTGCAGCCAACATATCATCTTGTGCAAACTGTACCCACAATTAAGCCTTTATAGTTTAATCACGTTACCATTGCAGACTGTGAGGCTGAAACGTAGTTTACTCCTGACACTCTTCATAAAAGTCATATGCTGAACATGAGGTCTGAAGCCAATCTGGTAAGAGTAATGAAACCTGAAACGGAAAAGAAAAACAAAACAAAATCAGTATTAGACAACAGAAGTGAAACCTGGACTATGTGCTTTGATGCATCTGGTACATCACTTCCAAGGCTGATTTTTTTTTATTACAAAGTCCCTGGGTCTGATACTCAGACATTTCTTACAACACAAAGGTTCAAGTCTTCAGCAAAACCAATGAATTTGTGGTGACAACTGCTGGATGTCTTTTAGTGCCTAATTGTGTGCATGTTTTTGAAATGTGGACAAATTATTGTTTAGCCTTGTCTCAACGAAAATGTTTAAATTTGCGAATGACATTAGTAAGACTACTGTCATAAGGCTGGTAAAGATTCACAGCCTCAGTGTCCCTTGGTGGCTGCAGTCCATCGTAACAAGATGGTCATTGTTATTCACCTCACATGTAAGTCCTTTTAATGATTGGTGGATTTTTTTCCTTATAGTTCAAGATGATCTCAAACTGATAAAATAAAAAAATAACTGGTTTGTACTTTTTTGTAAATAAAGTTACCAAACTTACAGTAAACACACAAAATAGTGGGAATGACACAACCTGAAAACAAAATAGTCCACTCAAATATTACAGGTTACCTTAATCCTCACTTTGTGAAAATCTCTATAGTCACATGGTGGTGTTATGTTTATGAAACTGATCATCGGGCAATATGACTGAGTGTGAATGGATGGTGACTACAGGCAGAAACTTGTGTCTTGCTTTTGGATCACAGACTGGCTCATCGCTCCCTGAAAAACCGAGACACACAGTGACAGGCAACCTTTTAAATAGCAGTGGAATACAAATACCTGTTGTAATGGCAGTGGATGGGGAGGTTGAGTGGTACAACTCTGATGACCGAGCCTTGTGGACGTGGAGTATAACGTAGTGAAAAGGTATACACAAGCCTTCCCTGAGCCACCTGAGAGAAAAAAGTTGAGAACATCATGATTACATTTTTCAATCCATCTACATTTACAAAATCGGTCTGAGGTTCACCACCTGCTTTGCACAGCTTAAAATATTTTAAAAGGAATGCAAAAGTCTTACAGGCTCAATTCACGCTGCCTCACAGAACTCACAACTTTTCCCAGGGTTTCTCAGCTCTGAAGCTATAATCAGCTCAATCTGTTGCAGTCATTTTTTTGCAGGACCAAATAATTTATAGATGTGACTGAACTTCATTAAAAGGGACATTCCGGTGTAAATTTAATCCATGGTCACACCGTGACACAGAGTAAGACCCCCCCCAGAGATCAAGTTTTCCGACCGCTAGCTTATGTAGTTTTAGCAACCTCAACAAAGACTGCATGATAACAATACACTGCAGTCTATACCTCCAGCAAAAAAACGCGATCAAAAAGCCACTCATAGCCACAAATAATGCTCAGATCAGCACCAAATTTCAGCAACAGTACAAATAGGGTCCCAGCACATAACTCAAGGCATCAGACATCTGCTAGCTTTGCCAGATTTCTACTGAATAGAGAGCACAACTCACCACTCTCCTCCTCTTGCTTGTTGTGGGGAAGCCCTACATTTGTGTAAATGTAACAGTGTTCAGCTTTGAACAAGCATCCATCCATCCATCCATCCATACCTTTGGCTATAATATGTCAACGAAATGAAACAGGAATTTTGAAACTGGCTTTATCCAATGTTTAGATTTATGTTCTGGAAATGTATGCAGATAAGCATATATTTAATTGGATAATGCCTCATTTGCATATTCAAACATACAATTTCAGAAAACTCAACACAAAATATAACTGTCTTAATGTAAATTATCAACTGGGGAAGTTTCATAGTGAGATACATTAGTTAAAAAAAAAAAAAAAAAAAACCCTATTCTTGACCTGTAGTGTCTCCCCTTAGCTAATTATGCTAATTACGCAAATTGCCCAACATGAAACTCTTAGTAACCAAGCTGAATTTCATCCACTAGGCCTCTAGATTACATTTCAATCATAAAAGTTTATAGGAAACACAATTTCTGGATCCAAGAAATTTCCAGTAGACTATGATGAGGGATCTGCTTCTGTCAGTGACAAGTGAACATCTGTTAGGTGAACATCTGTGAGGACACTAAGCTGTGATCTGCATAACTGTTGAGTGGTGTCCTGACCTCAGACTGTCCGCCGCACTCCGTCAGTCCGGAGTGGAAGTACAGGAAGCGGAGGCTGGTCCTGCTAGCTTCACACCAACCCAGTCGGAACTGGGTCGGAAGGGCCCAAGACCGCAGCTGGAAGCGGTCCACGCGCACGGATATTTCATCGATACCGCACCAGACCTCCACAGCGCGTGTTCCGGTCCCTGGGACGCTTTGCTGCTGTCTGGTTGGTGGTAAAAGCAGCACAGGTAGTCCGGCGGGAAGCGCGCTTCTATGGGGACCCGGCCGGAAAAACTCGGGTGCTACAAGCGGCCCCGCTGACTGCTGGAACATGGGCAGGAAGTAGAATGAAAGGCGTGGGGCATCAGTGTCTGTCTCGGACCATGTCGCGTGCTGAACCGGACCTCCCAGGGTACCAGGAAACAACGTCCACAGAAGCCACGCGAGCACCGGCATGATGTGAAAACAAGAGCAACCAGGCCGCCATAATTTTATCTCACCTGCCCTCAACTTAATTAAGACACCTGCTGCTGATTGGACGGAGCTACAGAAGCCAAGAACGGCCATGGTTATTGAATGTACTGCCACTAGGTGGCACCTCCTTTTGTTTAGTAAATAATGTAACATTTACCTAGAAGAAGAGTAGATGAGCTGGACGGTTACCGTGCCGCGGCGAATGGTGTCCCAATTCAAAGTGTTCTCATAATGCACCCCACAAATGCGCCCTCATTTGACCTGTTTTTGGAGTGTGCACCGCTACCATACTTCGTAGTCTCTCATATCCCAAGGTTCATCGCGCGCCCGAAGAGAAGAAATAAATAATGGCGATCTCAAGTGGATGTAAGTATTGGGCGTATACTCGGTTTTTACTCCTTTGAACATCCAACGCCAGACATGTCAAACTTAAAGCAACATTAAAACCTCAAATGTCCGTTAAAGTACGTTGTGCGTCCGTTAAAGTGCTCAGCCTGCTGCCTTTGGAGCCCTACAAGCCTTCACTTTCAAACGTTAGACATTCAGACTTATATCATATTGTGACTGTGGAGATGTTAGAGACTACTTTTACTTCATGTACATAAATGGACCAAGATGAACAGATCCAGATCAGGCTGCTTTATTTCCAGACTGTAAAGCTGTAAAATCTAGTTAAACGTTTGAATAAAGAGCTAAGTTTATGATTTTCCTCATGATGCACACTAAAAAATGCTGGGTTATTTTCATAACCCATCTGCTAGGTAGCTGTGGATTTTGACCTGATTGGGTTGTTTTTATCCAAGATTGGGTTAAATATTTTGACCCAACAGATTGGGTTGAAGCGTAACCCTCCCCTCGCCGTTAGCGATGTAATCCAAGCATCGAACTTCATTAGCAGTACAAACAGGGTTACAGCACATAATACGAGGCATCAAACACCTGTTAGCTTTGCCTGGTTTCGATTGAAAAGAGATGAAATCACAAATCACCCACTCTCCTCCAGTTATAACGTACATTATGCAGCAACTTTCCGCATCCAGCCTCCAGGCACTGACAAAACCCGTCCGAGTCCTCCTGGCAGCACAAACATTCAGTTTCAGCAGCCACTGGCAGGCAGTGACCACAGCCAGACCACTGAAATCCCCTAGCACCGAGACTCTTGTGGCTGCAACGGCAGTTGTCCCTCTTGCACTTTTCTCGTCTCCGGTATACTTGCTCTCAAACTTATAGGGGCGCCCATCGAATGAAACCAACGTTAGTCGTCGTTGTTGTCAAACTCTATAGATTCCTTTGTTCCTTCTGTGATCTCTGCTTTATTATGCATTGTCCTTGTCCACACGTATCAAAACGATCTTTTTTCTCTCCGTCTTTCGTGGCATCGTTTCAAGAATACCTGCATCCACAGGGACCCACTGAAAATGACTCATAACACTGTAGTTCATATTCCAGGCCTATAGGGGGCGCTTGAAATTCACCAAAGGCGGAGAAGAAGAGACAGAGCGTGCGCATTTAGCTTGCACTCTTGTATAAAAAAACAAACAGTAGACGGTGAATCCAAACACAACAAGAAGAAGATAACAATAGCTAGTACAAGGAAACCACAATCGTTCGTGTGGACCTTTAATGCGGTCGAACTGCTGTGCGACTCACACACAACTACAAGGCGAGTAAGTTGCAAGAAAGGCTCAATATCTTCTGCAGCACGAAGATAGTCCGCCATTGTAGTTGTTGTTGTAATGAGGTCGAGGGGTGGGGCGATGGCGTCATCGTTTTCCACCCTGAGACCCGTTTTCAAAAAAGTGCGTTTTCAGGCGCTGCGTTTTCAGGATCCGTGTGGACGGTCGGCCAAAACGATGCAATACATGTGCGTTTTCCCAAAAGAGCGTTTTCGTGTGGACGGCCTCTATGTTACAGTCAGTCGCTTCCGGTGTTGTATCCTTCGCTGTACCTTGGACCATAGCTTACGTGTTGTTGTTATAATAAAGCTGTTGCATGTTGTTATTATAATAAAGCTGATTGTAAACATTCAAGCTCTGCAGACACACTAAGTCGACTGGCTTTGCAAAAGTAATTATTAATCTTTCTGTTCTTTCCAAAAGATGGATGACTTTGTGAAGGAGAAACTCACTGAATGGTCTCTGACTGAATGGATCCCCACTTTTGAAGGTATTTTGGTGTTAGTAATCAAGTAATTAAGGCTTTCCATTTGAAACAGTTACATTAAATACATATTGTAGAGCATGGTGCAAGTTGGAGACCACATTGTGTAAATATGTGTGCAATTGCAATTGGGATTTACTCAAGAAAAAATACAATGCTGCATCTTTGACTAATTTTTATGAAGCTTTTGGCCACTGTTTGTGAAACTGAACTACTTGGGATGGGCAATTAATTGTAAATATATTTGATATAATTTAGAATATATAAGACTTAAGATTTTATTACTTAAGTTTATTACTTGTTTATTCCCTAAATATTAATGAATTGGCATGAAAAAATAGAACATTTTCTTATTGCCTACAATGATAGTCACTTAAGCCATGTATTTAAGCAATATCAGCACGGCTGTGATTGTCTGTGCGGCCTCGTGCCTATGACAGAACCACAGCCATGGCGATATACAGTACAACATCACTGCCTCTCGTGTGATATTGCTTATATAGAAACAGGCAACAGAAACAGACAATCACAATGCAACATTGTATTTACATTGATCTGCAACTATGTAACTTCGTCCAGTTTGGCTGATGAAACATGGTAAGCCTGGATGTTGGCATGGCCGAATTCAGCTTCCACTCTCATCCTCATTTTAGGAAAAATTTCCATCTTCTCGGCATGAACAGCAACAACAATGGTTATATTTAGAACACCTGTGAGTGAAGTGATTTTACTGTTGCATGTCCAAGTGATGTTGTACTGTACTAAATCAGCACTCACAGAATGCCACTCTTAAAATCAAATTACTTGGCCAGAACTAGCTACTGTATAATATACTTTGATGAACAGTGGTAATGAAAATAGCCGATCTACAAGCTCAGTGTGTCGCATTGAGATGTTCATTAAGCATAACTGAGGCAAAACTTTGAAATAAATGTGATACTGAAGTCATAACGTCACCATTTACATATGTTTTATATTTTGCAGCTCAGCAGATTGATAAAGAGTGCTTCTTTCTCTTGAATGTAAACAGCCTGACTTCCCTGATTCCTGTCCATGGGCCATGGCTTAAATTTCAACAACACCTAAAGAATTTGCTTGAGGTACACTAGAGTAGGTCTAGACAAAATGGTTACGTGTGTTTCAAATGTAGAAGGTCTTTAGACCCTGACATAAGACAATATTTTTTCCATCTGAAAGTGATGCATAATATACTATCCACATCAACTTATTTCCAGTGTTCACAAGTTGGGTCCCATTGTTCATTTGCAACCAGAGATCGTTTAGGAGAAACCTAAAAGGGCACAGTTTTGATGTTGAATCAGTGGAAGAAGGTTCTTCAGGTCAACTTTCTAATTGGTCCATATCCCCAGACCCTGAACCCAATGTGTTAGGTGTGGTGGAATGCAGTGAGACTGCAGTAGAGGAATGGGATGAGCTACCGGATGAGTTGAGTTGCACTCTTTTTAGCTAGGTTGAAGGCCAAGTCCTCACATACATTCAGTGGGATCAGGGATGTTGTGGAACACACATCTAGTCTAATCAAAGATATTGTTGATGGTCTGAAGAGAAGAACAGTTTCTTTTATAAAGAGAGATAGGCCACTGCGAGATGCCAGAAGCACAGGAACTGCTAGAGCAGTTTGAAACAGCAGCTGAACCATTTTGTGACTTTGAGTCAGAATACAGGCAAATGAAATTTTTCACCCAGTCTGGATACTTTGTACAGTCAGAGGCCTTACCTCTCCCTGTCTTTTCCTATATACAACAGACTGATAGAGAGACAGTTCAGCAGTACAGCAGTTCATGACACATTTCAGTAGGTTCCCCTGAAAGGGATGCTGAAGCTTGTTTTAGAAAGTCCAGGCACAATGGAGAAAATCCTAGAGTGTTGAAACCGTAAAACTACAGCCCTTGAGGACCTGAGAGATGGCACACTCTTTAGAACAAATCATCTATTTTCTGAAGAATTGTCAATTCCAATTGGCATTTATGCAGACGATTGTGAGATGGTCGACCCCCTCGGTTCTAAAACATCAGTCTACACGCTTGGATTCATTTATTTCACAATTAAATGCTTGCCACCAGAGTATCTGTCTAGCCTAAAGTCTCACTTTTTGCTGGCTGTGTACAAGAGTGATGATGTGAAACATTATGGAGGAATGAATGCTGTTCTGGATCCAATTGTGAATGAGATTAGGGACATGGAACAGAATGGTATTCAGATTGAAGCAAGTCATTTCAATGGCACTGTAAAGGTTGGAATTTGTTGGGTTCGCAAAGAGGTGTTATGGGAGCAGACCGTTGAGGACCCTTTGTTACTGCGTGATAAGGTCAACTACCAGTCAGACTGCCTTCTAAACAACTCAACTGAAACTGGTGTCAAAAGAGAGTGTTCCCTTAACAAGCTGCAGTTCTACCATGTTACTGACAACATAACAACTGATGTCATGCATGACATCCTTGAGGGGGTTGAAAGTTTAGAAATTAAGCTTGTGCTTAATTTATTGATTGAGCAAAAAGTCATGACCCTGGAACAGGTGAACAATAGACTGGTCAGCTTTGATTGTCTGTTTCATGACGTCCATAACAAGCCATCTGAAATCAAACCCTAAGACTTAAAAAATCCTGATGGGGGCCTCTAGGCAAACAGCTACACAGACATGGTGTGTACTGAGACTGCTGCCCCCCATGATAGGAGATTTTCCGGAGGCAAACAAACACTGGGTGTTGCTCCTCTCATTACTTAGCTGTATGGAGTTAATCTTTTCTCCTGAACTGACACAAAGGGCCATCATCTTTCTGAAAAGTCTGATTCAGGCACACCATTGTCTTTATTTAGAGCCCTAACCCTGACAGACACTTGAAGCCCAAACACCATTTCATGGTTCATTATGCCAGTGCCATCAGGACATTGGGCCTTGTAGTTCACTTCTGGTCTATGCGTTTTGAGGCCTGTAATTTTAGGAATATCTGTAAAACCCAGGCCTACAGACATCAGATAATGATGTGTTACACTCTTCTGTCTGGCCAGCTTTTCAAACATAACTTTGAAGTTGGGCCAGGGCACACCAATCTCCTTGGTACCATAGATGATTTTGAGAAGTTGAAATGCGCCTTTGATGGAATTGCCATTTTTACATAAGTATATTTGGCATCTTGGTAAGTACAAGGTTATGAGCTATAGGCCAGGAATGCCACTTTGGCTTTCTCACTCTGCTAATGGTGAGCCTCAGTTTGCTCAGTTTCAGATCATTGTGGTAATGAACTCAACAGTGAAAATCATTGTGAAAAAATGGGAAACGACAGGTTTTGAAAGGCATTACTTTTCCTTCACTGTGTCTCCCACCACAGCACTTGATGTAGTTGACATTGATTCCATTGCTGACTATCACCCCCTCCATGTTGTGAGGTCCCACAAAGAGAATGATGATGACCACTATATTTCATCAAAGGGGACATATTATGCAAAACCCACTTTTTCCTTGCTTTACTATGTATAATTGCATATCTGGAGTGCCTCCCGACCCCTTAAGAGTGATTTATGACCTCTGCGTCAATGTTTTGTAAACAGGCGGAGTCAGGAAATGTGTCTCTAAGCGAGCCATTTGGATTTCACCCGCACACTTGATTTGAATGCTCCAGCCCTCACGCTGGATATCTCCTCCCATATTACTCCGGCTACCTGAAGGAGGATCCGCCATTTTCTCGCTTCACTCGTATGCGACAGCCTGATCGCAACCGTGTACAACCCGAAAGCCAAGCACTCCTGCTCTGTCGTCGGATGCACGGACACTCATGTTTCCCTACATTGCCTCCCTACCAAAGAGGATATCAGAGCGAAGTGGCTAAATTTTATTTTTCAGGGAAACGTCCCAGCTTCACTGAGCAAAAGCGTTGTTGTCTGTGTACTTCACACCGGTGTTTCGGATTAACGCGGGGCTATGTTAACTGGCGACCTCCAGTCGAATGCGTCTGTGGTCACCGTGGCTACAACAGATGTTGAAAACGGGAAGAGAAGACGTAGCTGTCCTCAGATCTGCCTCTTTGTTCAGGTTTTCTCTGGTCAAAACACACCTGATACGTCTTCGGGCTGCTGTTTGATTAAACGTGTCTGACCCTCAGTCGCTGTATCAAAGTTGCTGGTTGTTACGGAGGACGTTGTAAACAGGAACATGGAGCGTTGCTCTTCCTGTGAATGTTTCTATCTCTAATAAACCTTTATTAAAAACACGTACTCGTGACTTGCATCACACAGGGGTACTATAACCCTTGTAAATAAAACAAAAGTAAAAAATAAAAATAAAAAAACAACAACAACAAAAAAAACAGTTACGGGACTTGAACTCACATTCACTGAGGTGAAAAAAGACAAGCGCGGCAGCCAAACCACTCTACCAATCAAATCATGCAGGTGCGTTGCGGTACGACCTATTTCTCTCTTCACAGCGGACACACAGACACCTCTGGGTCGCAGAAGAAGGCCAGATCAACTTGTGACCGCAGTGTCTGTTCACCGTGTCACCGTGGTGATTTATAACACAAATAAGATTCTACAGAAGAATAAGGTCTTTCTTGGTAAAAAAAAAAAAAAAAAAAAACCCTCTATAATAAAGTAAAATGAAATAGAATGCTTGAATGATGGAAATAACTGAGTCTACATTTTGAGCAGATAATGAGGAGGACAATTTTCATAAAATTTTGCATTGTCCAGTTGTTGCATCTTTTGGGCAGCAAGTGTTATTCCTACACATTTAAAGTGGCTTATAACATAATCTTACAGATACAAACATACATTGATCATGTTTTTGGTGCATAGACACTGTGGTCACAAGCTGTCCTGCCACCTTCTGTGTCCAAAAGGTGTCTGTGCTTATGTTCAAAGGTTATGCTGTACGTAAAATTGTAGTTAGTCTGGTGTAGTGGGTTGGTTGTCATGCTTTTTTCCCCCTCACTGAGTCTAAGTTTGAGTCCCATGTTTTATTTATTTATTTATTGTTTCGTTTAAAAGGGTTACATTGTTCTTCTGTGTGAGGAATATTTACTCAAATAGACAGTAAAGACGAGTAAGTGCATTTCATAAAGGTTATGCTTATTTGTGTTATAAATCATCACCGTACAGACACGGTGAACAGACACTGCGGTCACAAGTTGATCTGACCTTCTTCTGCGACCCAGAGGTGTCTGTGTCCACTGTGAAGAGAGAAATAGGTCATACCGAGAGACACCTAGGTGATTTGATTGGTAGAGTGGTTTGGCTGCTGCGCTTGTGTTTTTGTCTCTCAGTTAATGTGAGTTGAAGTCCCGTAATTGTTTTTTTTTTTTTTTTTTTAACTTTTATTTTATTTACAAGGGTTATAGTTCCCCTGTGTGATGCAAGTCACGAGTACGTGTTTTAATAAAGGTTTATTAGAGATAGAAACATTCACAGGAAGAGCAACGCTCCATGTTCCTGTTTACAACGTCCTCTGTAACAACCAGCAACTTTGATACAGCGACTGAGGGTCAGACACGTTTAATCAAACAGCAGCCCGAAGACGTATCAGGTGTGTTTTGACCAGAGAAAACCTGAACAAAGAGGCAGATCTGAGGACAGTTACGTCTTCTCTTCCCGTTTTCAACATCTGTTGTAGCCACGGTGACCACAGACGCATTCGGCTGACGGTCGCCAGTTAACATAGCCCCGCGTTAATCCGAAACACCGGTCTGTTTCAGCAACCAGGGTCAGTATCAGGCTGGACTGGCAACGAGATTGCTCCTCAAAGATGGATCAATACCCACTGTCCGTGTCTACGCCACAGAAGAAGAAACTAAGTATTTTTAAAAACAGTGTTGTTTGTGTTACTTTGGCTGTTTAGCACATGAGCTAACGCTAACGGGTGATGTAAATATGAGGCTGAGCTAACGTTACAACAGTGGGCTTACTGGTTTTAGGATTCACGGTAATGTTGATGTTGCCTAACCTTAATTTGTCATATCAGCACTCATGACAGTGAACTGAGAAACTGAATAGGGATATTGAGATTTGATCGCTTCTAACCAGCCGGTGATCCACTAAGATGTTGTCCGCGGACAACGAGCTAGCTAGCGCTGCTCGGCCGAGCGCTGGCGCTAGCTCATCGTCCGCGGACAACTTCTCA
>JARJLU010019525.1:5001-17501 GCA_030272975.1 Sparidentex hasta | reverse complement strand
AATTCTGCCAATCCAAGACAGTGGGAGATCAAACCACCTGTGAAGATGATTTCTGACTGATATCAAAGTTGCTTTAATATTTAGTTTATATAGCTCTTTAATGTCTGCTTGGACTCTGATGCCCAGATAAGTAAAACCTCTGGTTGACCACCTGAAAGGGAAACTGGCAGGAGCAACCCAATCCCCAGAGTCACCTGATGGCAAGGCCTCTGATTTGTTATAGTTTATTTTATATCCTGAAAAAAGGCCAGATTAGTTGATGAGTGATAGCAAATAGGGATAGAGTGCTCTGGGCTAGTAATAAACAATAATACATCATCAGCATAAGGTGAGATTATACTTTCAATTTCTCCTAATTTGAGACCAGAAAGCTCTTGGTGGATCCTAATAGCCTCTGCACATAATAAGGGGAGAGGGGAGACATGTACCTCCACTCAAAGGGAAAACATCCGACACTGAATCATTTACCAAGACCCCCACAGCCAATCAGTTCCATCTTCTACATAATTGCTGCTGCAGGTGAATGAACAGTTTGTCTGGTGTGTTGACAGATGACTCTGCTGCAGGGCAGTGTGGCTGTCAGAGGAAGGCTTGCCTATGTGGCTCAGCAGGCCTGGATCCTGAATGCAACACTGAGAGAAAACATCCTGTTTGGACAGGAGTATCAGGAGGACAGGTGAGAGGAGGAAACCTGGAGGACAGGTGTGGAGCATTATGTGGACAGATATGACTGATTTGTGGTTGTCTTTCCTTCCGTCTCTGCAGGTATCAGTCCGTGCTGAGTGCCTGCTGTCTCAGACCAGACCTCGCACGGCTGCCCAACGCTGACCTCACAGAGGTGATGTCACTTCCTGTTTGTACTATAGTGTAGATGTGGCTCTTTAGAGTGAGGTGGAGGTGTAGTCCTTCACACCAACAGTCACTGTAAGATAGTGAAACTACCTGCAGGCTGGGTGTTCATGCCTGTTTCTAAAAAGGGTCTGGAGGTTGTGCCCTTACTTTTAGGGTTTGACGCTATTCCACTTCTTTGGGAAAACATTTACCATGTTTCAGAAGAGCAATGATTCAAGAGGACTAGTGGGATTTTGTATATCTAGTCATCGTTTGTTTTGCTGGCTTGGTGAACCCTTATGAAAGTTGCTCTAGTACTGTCCTGAGCGACTTTCACACAGGACAATCCCAGGAATGTCAGATCCAGGGTTGTTATTACAAACCATTCGGTTCGACCTTGTTGGAGTCTCACCGAGACAGCGCAGATCTTGGACTTGATCTCAGCTGTTTGTGCAGACAATGTGAGACGTGACTTTGACCATTTGAGGCATGGACAGAGATCCTTTGAGTCCTGTATGTTGTGAAATAGGGTCTAAATAGATTCAAGTTGTTCAAGCAGTTCCCATGGACACAGATTGGGATCCGGGGAATTTGGAGTCCAGGTCAACCCTTCCCTAACCCTTAAACTGTGCAAGCCTGTGAAAGCAACTGATTTTGGATTTACTCTCACCTCCTTAGCAGAACCCAAATTTTGTTCCTGGGATTCTACCCAAGAACAGCTGGAGAACCACAGACAATGGACACGCTTATTTTCTTAATTTCCTGCATTTAAAAGGTTTTATTGTGTGAATGTATTCAAGTTGCGTCTATGTTTCCATCAGATTGGTGAGCGTGGTGCCAACCTAAGTGGTGGGCAGCGGCAACGGATCAGCTTGGCCCGTGCCCTCTACAGTGACCGGGACGTTTACATCCTGGATGACCCACTCAGCGCCCTGGATGCTCATGTGGCCAACCACATCTTTCGTAATGCCATTAGGAAGCAGCTTTACCAAAAGACCATTATCTTCGTCACCCACCAGCTGCAGGTAAACCTCCTCACAGGTAGGAAATCTTTATTGCAAACTGTTGCCATGGAGTTAACCTGTGTGTGTGTGTGTGTAGTACCTGTCAGACTGTGATGATGTCATCCTGATGAGGGAGGGGACTATATTGGAGCATGGTAACCATGACAACCTGATGAAACTGAACAGAGACTATGCCGCCATGTTCAACCATTTTCAGTTGGGAGACACACCTTACATAGAGGTACCTGTCTGTCTGTCTGTCTGTCTGTTTTAACTTTTGTCTGAGTGGCTGTGTTACCTGTTCGACCTGTTTTCCGTTTCAGGCTCCTAGCAAGAAGACAGGTGGTTCTCAGAGGCAACCAGCAGACGTTAAACCAGAATCAGTGAAGAGGATTGCTCCTGTCCTTAAAGAGAATGGTAAACACCTGTTGTTGTCTGTTTTGATTAAATATTTTAATGAGACTCTCCTGTTTATTTACTATATTTGGTCATGTATCATCACAGGGGAGGAGCAGCTGAGTGGGGGCGTGGCCTGGCCTGTGTTCCGGCTCTACATGGCATCGTGTGGTGGCTCCGCCTCCTGCCTGCTGATCCTGGCTCTGTTTGTTCTGAATGTTGGGAGCTCAGCCTTTTGCCAGTGGTGGCTCAGCTACTGGATCAACCAGGGGAGCGGGGTGAGACACCTCTTCTTCTTCACCTGCTCATCAGTCAGCATGATCACTGACAACTTGTCCTGACTCCTCTTGACTCCTGTTCTCCTGTTATTCAGAACACAACGGTAACCCAGAGCAACAGCTCGACTGTGAGCGGCAGCATCAAAGACAATCCCATGATGCAACACTATGCTGCTGTCTACGCCTCCTCCATGGGAGTCATGCTGCTACTCAAACTCATCAGAGGCATCGTCTTCGTCAAGGTCAGCATGTCACACCCCTCATGACCCGTAAAACACAGAAAAGGAAAAATATCCCCCTGATCAAACTCTAACATACAGGAGGCCTTTAATTGTTTCTGTTCACAGTCTCCTATCAGGTGTATCTCACAAATCTGACTGTGTCCTTCAGGGAACTCTGCGCGCCTCCTCTAAACTCCATGACCTACTGTTTC
Source organism: Sparidentex hasta (assembly GCA_030272975.1). Taxonomy (NCBI): domain Eukaryota; kingdom Metazoa; phylum Chordata; class Actinopteri; order Spariformes; family Sparidae; genus Sparidentex; species Sparidentex hasta. The sequence continues at coordinate 14,559 of JARJLU010019525.1, read as the reverse complement.
ATAAGATCCTCCGCTGCCCCATGAGTTTCTTTGACTCAACGCCCTCAGCTCGGATCCTGAACCGCTTCTCCAAAGACATGGACGAAGGTAAACGCACGACCAGATAGGAGGTTATGTTCCAGTCTTTAAGGTATGATGCTTTTCAGCTTCCCTTGGAAAACTTCTGCCGTGTTCAAGAAGAGCAACAATACACAATCAAACTCAGAATCTTTTTATTGTCATTGCACAGGTGTATAACGACATTCTAGCAGCATCCGATTATTCACACAACATAAAATGCAGGAGGAGTAATGGAGTTTTTCTACCTAGTTACCATTTGTGTTGTTCATTTGGTGAAGCCTAATGAATGGCTTTTATTACAGTTAACATTTGATTTAAGATGATACAGAAACAGTTATGGTAGTGTGTAAAGAATAGTACTTCACAGAACCAGACAGAGTCATATTGAGAACTTTACTGATATCTTCTTGTGTTTTCCTTCCAGTCGACACTCGTCTGCCCTTCCAGGCTGAGATGTTCATCCAGAATGTCATCCTGGTCTCCTTCTGCCTCTGTGTCATCAGCTGTGTGTTCCCGTGGTTCCTGGTGGCTGTGGGTCCGCTGGTGTTGCTTTTCGCAGTGCTGCACAGCATCTCCAGGGTCTTCATCCGGGAGCTGAAGCGTCTGGACAACGTGACCATGTCCCCATTCATGTCCCACATCACCTCCAGTATCCAGGGTCTCAGCACGCTGCAGGCCTACGACCAAGGACGAAACTTCCTGAACAGGTCAAGGTTCACTGACAGTGGTTCTGAGCCAGGTCTTGACCTGCAGAGTCTGACTGTGTTTTTGTTTTCAGGTACCAGGTTCTGCTGGACCAGAACCAGGCTCCGTTTTATCTGTTCAGCTGTGCGATGCGCTGGCTGGCAGTGCGTCTGGACATCATCAGCGTGGCTCTGATCAGCACCACCGCCCTCATGATGGTCCTGATGCATGGGCAGATCCCTCCTGCCTATGCGGGCCTCGCCATCTCCTATGCCGTGCAGGTAACCTGAAGGCATCATTATATTTCTGCTGGTCTTCTTTTGTCTCAGACATAACCCGTCTGTCCCTTTGCAGTTAACAGGACTGTTCCAGTTCACTGTCCGTCTTGCCTCTGAGACTGAAGCTCGCTTCACCTCAGTGGAGAGAATTCATCACTACATCCAGGTATTGGGACCAGGCTCACTCTTCCCTGGTCACACTGGTTTGTCACTGGCCTCCATCACAGTCACCAGTACAGAGTGGTGTCTTACTGCAGTTCTCCAATATAATTGTTCATTAAGATGTTGATCTCATGGGAAAAGGTCCTGATCCTGTCTGTCTCTCAGTCCCTGTCCCAGGAGGCCCCTGCCCGGGTCAAAGGTCGCTCTCCTCCAGCCGACTGGCCTCAGCAGGGGGAGCTGGTGCTCCGGGACGTGGACATGAGGTACCAGGAGAACCTCCCTCTGGTTCTCAACAAGATCTCCTGCAGCATCCGACCAAAAGAGAAGGTCGGCATCGTGGGCAGAACTGGATCAGGTAGGACCAGAGCCAGAAGCCTGTCCTGGATCTGTAGGTGTCAGGATGAGCAGCACAAGACCTGTCTGTCTCTCTCTGACCTGTCTCTCTCTCTGTAGGTAAGTCATCTCTGGGTGTGGCTCTGTTCCGGTTGGTGGAGAGCTGTGGTGGCTCCATCCTGATTGACGGTGTTGACATCAGTGACATTGGACTGGCCGACCTGCGCAGCAAACTGTCAATCATCCCTCAGGACCCAGTGCTGTTCAGTGGGACAGTCAGGTAGGATCACCTGAGGACACCTGCTCTGATGTTGACTGACTGTTTGTGACCTCAGTTCAGATGATTCTGACCGTGTCTCCAGGTTCAACGTGGACCCTTTTAATCAGTACAGTGAGGAGCAGATCTGGGACGCTCTGGAGAGGAGTCACATGAAGGACTGTGTGAGTACAGACACGCTACAAGCTGTTGGTTCAATAAATACAATGACAACTGTACGTTTTCATGACTTTTCTGCAACTTCAGCACCACAACAACAACGGCTCACTCCCGCCGAACAAACTAGACATTCGCACATGCGCAGTGAGAAATATAGCACATAACACACACCTGACTGCAGAATCACAGAAAGACATTCACACCTGCTCACCTGTCTGGCTGACTTTCTGTCTGTTCCTCAGGTGTCCCAGCTGCCACTAAAGTTGGAGTCCGAGGTGGTGGAGAATGGAGAGAACTTCTCAGTGGGAGAGAGACAGCTACTGTGCGTTGCCAGAGCTCTGTTGAGACAGTGCAAGGTGAGAGACAGACAGGTCATAGAGACAGACAGGTCTGTGTTCTGTCCTCTGATTACCTGCTCTGGTCTTCAGGTCCTAATCCTAGATGAGGCGACAGCAGCGATGGATGCAGAGACGGACGGTCTGATCCAGGAGACCATTCGGAGTTCTTTCCAGGACTGCACAACCTTGACCATTGCTCACCGCCTCCATACGGTCCTCGCTTCAGACCGCATCATGGTGCTTAACCACGGACAGGTATGACACTGAACTGGCCAATAGGAGCTCAGCAGCTGTCACGGGGAGTTCCAGGCCATCTGATCTTTAGTTTATAGAAGGATTCATGTGACTCAGAGAATCAGACGATGACAGAAATAAATCACTTTATTACCTGAAACTTAAAGGTGCTATATTATGAAAAACCCATTTTCTCTGGTCTCTACATATATAAGCTGGTCCTCTCTGAGCCTGCCCACTCCCAGAATGATGAAAACAAGTGATTCCTGCATGGTCTCTGCAGCCCACCCACTGGTAACACGGCGCTCCTACAGGCCGTCCAGAATCTGTCATTATCATAGGCTGACCTCCTCTGAGCGGTGATAGGAGATATCAGAGAGGAGGCGTTCATCCCCGAGGTGAAGTTCGGTGTGTCCAGCAGTGAGACAGCAGAGTTTCACAATGTCATCGCTCAAAGCCAGACATGCAAATTACTCTGTTGTTGGTTGTAAAAATCCACATCAGTGCCTATATTCTGTCCCAGCTACAGAACAACAGAAGAGACAGTGGCTGTGTTTCATATTTTAAGACAATGTGCTGGCTGCGGTTCATGTTAGCTTATGTGTGTGTGCTAACCACTTCTCATCAGACTGCTTCAGTAACGAGGGTCAGTACAAAGTTTTGCCTCGACACTGACCCTCGTAAAAGGATCAGTACCAACCATACCGGACCCAGCAAACTGCACCCGAGCCACTGAAAAGTGTCGCCGTGGTTTTAGTATTCACAGTTGCCTACGAGTCTGGTAAGGTCATCAGAAACTGGCTAACTAGTTAGCTCCACTTCGGTCCGCTATGCAATGGCATTTGAATAGAGTTTAATGTTAATAATATTTGCAATGGAGCTTGGTTGTCACAGAGTCTGGAAACGTGCAGACTGGAGACAGAGACGATTCTAACAGTGTCCAAGAGTAACCGAGTTGGAGACAAACACAGCCTTCGCTAAATGGTAAATGTAACAACACATACGAACAAACTAACATTAAACAGACACACTAACCATTCTGAAACATCCTGCCGCAGCCGCAGAGTCTGTACTTCTTCAGGAGCTTCTCCTTCTGGGTCCCACTCTGGGTCAAACTGGTTTGTTTGAATAAAGAAATCCTGCGAGACATAGCAATACATATATACATCCACCGTAAACATTAGCTCATGCTACTGCTAACGCAAGGGGCTTCCCCTCCCTTAGAGTGACATAGCAGGAAGGGCTCTCCAAGTAGGCGTTGACAGACAGAGCTCATTAGCATTTAAAGGTAAAGAAACAGAAACAGACTGCTCTGAATAGAGATCTGTAGGGCGACTTTTAGACAGCTGAATTTCAGGACCACGGATGAGTTGGGGGCAATGCATATCGAATACAGAGCTGTTGGACCTCTGACTGCTGTGTGAACTTGATGAAAAACAATATAATATGGGACCTTTAAATCGGAGCTCATTTGATTTAAACCTCATTAATAAAACAGAGAATCGTGACTGATGCCTCCTTTGATCTGATTGGTTCAGGTGGCAGAGTTTGATGAGCCATCCAAGCTGCTGGCCAATGAGAACTCTCGTCTGTCCGCCATGCTGGCTGCTGTAGAGAACAAGATCTCAGTGCGAGGATGAAGAGGAGGATGAAGGACAGTTAATGTTGTTCTAAGGAGGTTGGACATGAGATCAGCTGATCTGAAGGTGCTGCTCCGGTTCCTGTACTGTACTCTGTGTTCTGTGTTCTAGATAATACAGACCTGCTCCAGTTCTGTGGATCTATATCCTGTCAGATACATCAGTCGTCTTCAGTCTCACTTACTGTTGCTTTTTACGCAACAAGTTGTTTTTCTGTGTTTAATAATGTTTATGTTAATGTGAACCTGCTGATGATGTGGCGCTGTGTGATTGGATGTTAGCAGAGAGTCAGGAAGTTGAAGGAGGAGTCTTTCAACATCTTTCGTGTTTTTGTAAAAATATAATTAAAGGATCGAAAGCAGGTCAGAGTTTATAACCGGTTTAACATTTGAACTAAAAAAATAATTATTAGTCAATTGAATTAGAGCTGCAATGATACCAACTGTGGTAATAATTGATTAAATCAGTTTGAGTAATTTTCTGAAGAAAAATAAGAAAATTAGTTTGTTAAATGTGAATATTTTCTGTTTCTTTTCTTCCTCTGTGACAGTAAACTGAAGGAGGATGAGTGTCAGCTGCAGCTTCTCATATTTCACTGATCTGAAACAGATGAAATCAGTTAACTGCTGAAGAAGAAGGATATGTTTCTGTCCAGGTCACTCGTTGTATTATTTTAAAAGTCGGCGTCAGCCTGAAGCAAAGACTCGACTCGCTGCCTTTTATAGTTTCATTTGTAACTTATTTTATTTTTGCCTTTGGTTGATAAACAAGTTCAGAGTTGAGGTGAACAGGAAGTGAGAAGTTAAATCTGACCTCTGACGCCTGCGTCGCCTCATTCAAGTGCAGCTGATGCTTCAACACAGATGACAAAGTGTGTAAATAACATTAATAAACTGATAAAAGAATGTAAATAGATATAAAAGCAATAATTAGAATATTTACTTTAATATTGATGTTGAATAATCACCTTTATGTTTCTGTCCAATGGAATGAGACCTCAGGTGAGTCCTGCAGGTGTGTTCATCATCTTTTCCTTCTCTTTTTAAAATGTGATGATTTCTCCATCAGTTTGTTCACTGAACATCTGTCTGCTGCTTTCATTTTTCAGTGAGGATCTGATCTGCTGAGTGACATCACTCAGAGTGTGATGTCACCATCAGACTGATGATGTCACTGTCCGAGTGATGACACGTCAGTCTGTTTCCTGTCTCACTTTTGACAAAGTTTGACGTCCTGTTTGTCCTCGTGTCTCTCTGAGGAAGTCGTTATGGACAGAGTTTAATGAGCTGAACAAGGAAGTGAAAGTTCAGTCATGTGATGTGTGTGTCACGACAGCATCATTTTTTATCAACAAACAGCCTTGTGTGTGTGTGTGTGTGTGTGTGTGTGTGTGTGTGTGTGTGCTGTATTTTTATAACAGCCTTATAGCATGACGTCAAAACTGCCTTGTAACTGTGGGGGCGGGGTCTTGTCAATAAAGTTATTTTAAGATGAAGTGTTGGTGTTGGCTCCTGATGTCACAGCCCTGCAGCCTGTTTCTTGTTTCTTTAGATATCAACTTCCCTGATTTCTCTTTTCTGAGCTCCAGCTGATGATTATTATTAATGAAGTAACATCAGTTACAGTTTTTATCGTTGTTATTTCTCTGTGAAACATCACATAAATCCAGTTTACTTAAGTACTGCATTTAAGTACAATGTTGAGGTACTTCTACTTTACTTGAGTCTTTCCATTTTCTGTTACATTATACTTCTCTAAAGTCTCATTAAATCATGTGTTTTTTAAATGGAGTCTGGTACAAAGAGGCTTCAACAGAAGCAGCTGCAGGTCTTCGTCTGTTTCACTTTATTGATATGATAACTTTAGTTACTAGTTACTTCACAGATTACATGCTGCATGTTTTATTTTTACTGTTATTCTTGATACTTAAGTACATTTAACATCAGGTACATTTACTGTAGAACATTTTGGATGCAGGACTTATTCATAGTATTGTTTATATTGTATATAAATCATATTTTTTTCTTGCTTTCAGAACAGAAAAAATGTTTAACTAACATTAAATCTGAACATGATTCATTTCACAGATCAACTCCACAGCAGCCCTCCACCAATCAGAGAGCAGGGGCGTGGTCAGCAGGTATGTGGGCGATGCCAGAGGCTGTGATAGGAGCTGGTGTGTGTCAGTGAGCAGTGATCAGATGTGTGTGTGTCAGAGTGCTGCTGTGTCTCGGACATGGCCTGTCTGATGGCCGCCTGGTCCGTCCACAACCCCACCGTCACCAACTCCATCATCATGGTGAGTACTGGGACAGACTGGACTGGGACAGAAACAGAGACTGGAAGACTGGAGACAGACTGGAGACAGACTGAGACAGAGTGGGACAGACTGAGACAGATTGGAGACAGACTGGAGACAGACTGGAGACAGACTGGAGACAGACTGAGACAGACTGGAGACAGACTGGAGACTGAGACAGAGTGGAGACTGAGACAGACTGGAGACAGACTGGAGACTGAGACAGACTGAGACAGACTGGAGACAGACTGGAGACTGAGACAGACTGAGACAGACAGACTGGAGACTGAGACAGAGTGGGACAGAGACGGACATGAAGACCTGCAGCTTCTTTTGTTTGAGCCTCTTTGTACCAGACGCCATGTAAAAACAGGAGACTTTGATTTGAGTGCACATGAGGACATGAGAACTTCAGCTGAAGACGAACAGATGAGTTTTAACTCTCAAACAATCAGTGTAGGAAAAAGTAACTTAAGTCATACTTGAGTAAATTCATTGTGTTAAAGATGACTTTGCTGATGGAGGGTCAGGGGTCAGGACTGTCTCCTCACAGCTGGAGGGTTGTGGGTTTGATTCCCGGCTGGTGGGTTTGTTGATAAAGGAGCTGGACTCGTCTGATGGTTCAGTTCAGACACATAAACTCTTTCACAACATGTGAAAACTTTGTGCATCTCCACATTTTCTATGACATCACATTGGTCGGTTGTAATGATGCTCCAGGACCACAAACTTAAAGATTTCAGTTTGTTCGTACGTGAAATAAATGGTTCTGGTGACAACGATGTTGTTGTTGTTGTTGCTGAATCACAGCAGCCGTCCTCAGTCTGTTTATTCTGGTCCGTCTCTGGCTGTAAATCCGGGCTGACTAAGCTCTTCTGTGTCCGACAGTGACCCTCAGATTAGAGTCCATATGGAGCAGGATGTTCACACGCCGCCTGGCCGGCAGCTCACACAGCCAGAGGAAGTCCAACTTCATTTACACAGCAGCATTCAGACACTATATTATAAATAATATTCAGGCGTTTGACTCCAACATGTCCATCATGTCAGTCTCCAGTTAATGTTTCTGTGACCAGTGAGTGCAACACAATAATTTGATTTATCACAGGTCTCCTGAACACGAGACATAAATATACAGGCAGTGATTCTAACATGTCTCTCTGCCATTTCAACCTCAGTCAGCTGTCACAACACAATCACAAGACCTAATCTGCTGATGATGATTTGAGGTTTTCCTGAAGAATCTGGAGATATTCCTCCCTCTTCATTATTCCATTGAGTTTCTCTAGAGCAGCAGATCCACTGGCAGCAGAACCGCCCCACAGCAGAACTCTTCCAGCACCAGGCAGGACAGTAGGTGTGGTGTTCTCTGGGTTAATAACTCCACCTTCTCTCTACAAACATACTGATGTTCACTGTGGTCAAACACCTCAGTTTAGTTTCATGTGACCACAAAGTTTCCCTCCAGAGTTTCCTCTCAGGTCACGTTAATGTAAAGCAAACCTGACTGTGGACTCGGACACCTGTCCTCCAGCAGCTTCTGATTCATTGCAGACTTGGTTTTGGTGTTTTTTGGTTGAGTCTTGACCATCAGAGCAGTTTTCTCTAAGCAGCAGGTGATAGTTTGAAGTACAGTTGATATTTGGACCTGAAGCTGTTGAATGGATGTAAACTTATGACTGTGACTGTTCATGTTCATATCAACAGGTGTCAGTGACAAGAGTGAACACCGAGATCTGAGATCTGGTTCACAACCACGAAAACCACGGAAAATCCAAACATCCACCCGACTTCCGGGTCACATTCCAGTGCAGGATTGTGGTTCATGTCCAACTACAATTCATATGTGTCAGTCTGATCCAGTAAAGGGCCATGTGGCAAGAACAGACCTGATTTGGATCAGGTGTGTTCTTGCTTGTTGCTTGGTTGGAATGAAAACCTGCAGCCACATGGCCCTTTACTGGATCAGTTTGACACCCCTGAATCAAACACATGAAAGAACGAATCAGCTCCCAACCACAATCATGTGTGTTTGTTAACGCAACACTAGCACAATAATCTAACTGTGGTCAGCTGGTGAATGAACCTGCAGACTCTGATCTCATGATAGCTCTGAGCTTTTCACACCACCATCGTTGTTCCTGTTCGGGTTCTGTTCAGATGCTAAAGTCCTCAGACATTTATAAATGACATCACATCAGTATCATTTGTGCCATCGAGGTTCATCAAACCTTTAAATCTTCCAGATTTTCACACAAATGTTTTTTTGTATGTTCTGAGATTCTGTCAAAGATATTTCACATTTCTAAGTTGAATGACAAAAACTTTAATCTACAGACTGAACTGTCTGTGGCCTTACCGGGCTGGTGCTGGTCGAGCAGGGAGGGGTGAAGCTCACACTGACACATGCTCTCAGAATGTGAATAAATGAGAATAAATCTGTCAAAGTTCCCACAATCCAAAAACTGTGATGTCAGGAGCCAGATGTCGGCGCCCCAGTCGGGTCACCACAGGCTCCACCTCTGAACCTCCGAGGTCAAACATGGTTCTGATCGGTTGACATCTTTGAGCTGCAGAGTCTGATGTCTTTGATCTCTTCCTCAGAACACCAACGGGCCCCCGGACCTGATGTTGGACCCCCGGACGGTGTGTGTCTGTGTGGACGAGGTGGTCAACAAGCGGCCGGCGGGCAGCCAGCAGACGCCGCTGCTGCAGGGACACCTGAAGAAGGTGGAGAACAACCTGACGGAGGCCCAGAGGTTCTCCTCGCTGCCCCGGAGACCAGCCGTCAACATCGAGTTCAGAGACGTGTCCTACTCTGTGAAGGAGGGACCGTGGTGGAGGAGGAAAGGTACCAACACACCTGACACACACTCACCTCACACACCTCACAAACACACACCTCAAACACCTCACACACACTCCTCACACACACAGACACACCTGACACACACACTCCTCACACACACAGACACACACCTCACACACGCACCTGACACACACACTCCTCACACACACAGACACACCTGACACACACACTCCTCACACACACAGACACACACCTCACACACGCACCTGACACACACACTCCTCA
>JARJLU010019522.1:0-14475 GCA_030272975.1 Sparidentex hasta | reverse complement strand
TCTCAGTCAGTTTGTGTTCACTAACTCAGTCACCCAGTACGTGTTTGTCTCAGATCCTCCTCACTGCAGCTCTGCATCAATATCTGGAGAATTATTAGGTCGACTTCAAAAAGTGAAATCTACAGTTAATAAGCGGTTCAGATAACGAACCAAATCCCAGATCAGCTTCGTTCAGTTATATCACCATCTGGTCAGTTTACATTAGTGACACCAGCAGATCACACAGAGAAAACTCGACATACACAGACATGATGCACCTGAGTTTGAGCTGAGCTCACCTTGCATTCGCTGAACAGTTGAGGGTGATGGTCGTGTAAACTGGATGTGTTGCTGCTCCTCACAACAACTTTGTTCTCTCAGCTCCTGCAGATAGAGCTGCCGTCCTCTCCCAGCTGTCCCTGAACATTCTTATAATAACCAGAATACATCCAGACTGCAGGTTTGGTTCTAAATGCTGCGAGTGCTGCTACTGTCACGTCCTCCCTCCGCCATGTGTTCTTGGATAAAGACTTAGATAAAGTATCTCGCGACTTTTCCACAGCGTGGTTATCGACCGCAGCGGTTACCATGGTGATTAAAACTTAAACGGTAACCTTCACCAGCCTACTAAGGAATGTGTACGTTAAAGATATTATAGCCTGTAATAAGACCTGTGCTGTGTGTTCAGGCTATCAGAGCAGGTAGAATTTTCCCTATTATCATTTCTTCCTTCACTGTCTGTCTGCATCAGGCCTGCAGGAGAGACGACACACTCAGACTAAAACAGTTCAGTGTTTCAGAGCCTGAGCTGATGGAAGAATCATCAGCTTCTTTTTCCAAAGAAGCTCCAAATATCCAGAATAACTAATATAAACTCTGCAGTGGCAGTAAACAGTCTAATGGACGGCTCTGGTAATAACAGCATCCCTTTTTAAACAGCGTCTCTTCATTATCTCCCGACTGATGGTTCGATGGTGATTCTCACAGAGCGGAACATCTCTGCCGTACCGCCGTGTAATTCACTGGAACAACAATGGAGAGCGGACTGTCTGAGGGTCATCCATGTTTACTGCTCTGAAAAACGGGGGAAAATGTGTCAACCCAATGAGAAAAGCTTAACACATTAGCATCTCTGCTGAGATGGTGATGATGAAAACCGAGTGGATACCAGTTTCTTTAAACAGGTCAAAGCAACCAAGAAAAACTGTAAAGACAGACGTGTGTGAGTGTGAATGAGATTTCCAAGTCTGTTGTGTGGATGTAAGTTAACATTAGAGGTCAGAGGTTAGACAGCCAGAAGTGAAGTTATACTGTGTGTGTGTGTGTGTGTGTGTGTGTGTACATAATACAGCCAAATGATATTTCGTTATATATTTAGTAATATTTCATTATATATGAGAGTTTTTTCAAATTCCAGCAATTTCATTGCATAAAATTGCATAAAATTGCATAAATATTCTGCATATCCCATCGTATTTTTTAAGAAATCGTGCCACATAATCAGGGATTTTTAACTGCAACAATCACAAAAAAAAATCTGCATTTTCTGGAAGGAGTGATAGAAACAGCTGAACTTCCTGTCAGGTGTTGATCAGCTGAGTCACCTGGAGCGAGTGACTCCTGACAGTGAGGGCTTTAATTACTCTTCTCAGATCAAACGAGCGCCACAGGCTCCACTCAGCGTCGCTCTGTAAATTGAATGTTCCTAAAGCGTCCAATGAGACGAGAGAAGCGTCTTAACGACTCTGACGAAGTCGCTTCACTGACGCGTCACTAAGCTTCAGTGAGGACGACGCGCTGCTGATCCTCCCCGAGCTCGCCTTCGTTATTTATACTGAGAAACCATTAACACACTCCATCCAGGTGTGTGTGTGTGTGTGTGTGTGTGTGTGTGAGTGTAAAGTGTTGGATCAAACACAATGTGTCTAGAAATGTTCTGATGATACCGGCCCGTGCAGGTCCATTCAAGCTCTCACCGTCCCACCGATTCCCAGCTGGTGCTGTTCACTTCCTGCTCCCACCTGACCTGCACGTGTCATCCAGAGGCGCACCTGCCACACGCACCTGCCACACGCACCTGTGACAGGTGGGTTGTTGAAGGAACACCTGAAGCTCTTCAACAGTTCCGAGACTTTCCCTGAACAATAAGGTTTAAACGAGTCTTCTACACTTTCATCACACCAACTTCTGTCCCGGCTCGATCCGGAGCAGCGTGACGCCGTCAGCCTCGACCGTTTGCTCTCCTCAGTGCAAAAACGTGATCGATTGATCGATCGATCGATCATCTGCTTCAAATCTTTAGTCTTGTCAGATAATAAATCTAAAGTTTAATATCAAAGTTCAGACGAGACGTTCCAGTGAAGTGGCACAAAAACGTGTTAATTATTCAGCACTAAACTAATTAATTAATTTTGTTTTGTTATTTGTCCCTTATAATCACATCATTTGCTGTTTAATGACATCATGTTATGATCATAATTATTATTGTTCTGTTACGTCGTCATAATTTTTACTGGATTTATTATCAGCTCAAAACAATAATTTCTATAAAACAGACTTCATTATTTTAATAAATCAAATGTAAAAGGAATGAAAACTGAATCAGAGCTGGAAGTTTAAATGTTTGTTGTATTTTAATCTAATTAAAGTTTTCTGTCATGTTGAGTTGATCACACATCTGGTGATGTAATGTACAATGTCATTAACTGAAGCTGGACCGGACAGCACCGGGCGGCACCGGACAGAACAAAGTGCTCAGACGAGTGTGCTGCCGTCTTCATGTCAGTAATGAGAGTCATTAACATATTAATTGCAGCTTCCCTCCATCAGGTGCAGCTGGTGGAGCTGCAGCAGGAGCCGAGCGGCTTTAATGAGGCCGATAACGACTTTGTCCCGTTGGAGAGAAAGCGCTCGTCTCACCTGTGAACCCGACTTCTGTAATCTGCCCTCTCATTCAGCGCCGCGGCCGTGCGATTGTTTGAGAGATGAAAAAGCCATTTTAGAGCGAGCGGCGGTTTGAAAGAAGCCGCCGTCCCGCGGCGTGGCCCTCGTTGTCAGAGCCTCGCGGGGGTCAGCGGAGGTCAAGGGAATTATGATTACGCCGCAGCCTCGCCGCTCGCTGGACGGGCTCCATATTCCCCCCTGACCTCGTGAAGAGAGGCTGATGATGAAACTGGATCGCTCTGCAGACCGACAGGAACGCTTTGTTAAGGCGAGGATCGCTGTTGCTCGGTTCAGGAGGTTCAGCTCGACAAGATGGAGGTCCGTGTTTTCATTTCTCTTTGTCCTCGGAGCTTCACGGATTCTGATTCTGTCTCAAATGTGGTTTGAAGCTTTTCAGTCACACAGGTGAGCTGAGGGCTGCACGGACAGGTGACGCCAACAGTTCACTGAAGAACAGAAACTCCAGATGGAAACAAACTACCAGAGGTTTAAAATGATCCGACTGATTCTACAGAACACTGCTGGGCTTCATGCTGCTCCCTGAGTGAGACAGTCAGAGCTCACCTGAGGTCAGTCCTTCAGACTGACCAGACTACTGCGTGATGTCACTGTGTGATGTCACTGCGTGATGTGACATCACACAGTGATGTCACTGCGTGATGTCACTGCATGGCGTCACAGCGTAAGGTCACTGTGTGATGTCGAGTTGCTCGTATCTACATGTATTGTCAATATGGTGCTGAAGCTTTGACAGGTGAAAATGACTCCAGCGTCCTGAAGATGAGCTTCATCTGCTCGTCTGTCGCTGTGACTCCAGTCAGCAGAACAGAACAGAACCTGGGACTCGGCTCCGGATCACTGCTGCTGTCACCCTGCTGTGTATTTACTGATGCGTTAACGTGTTTGTCCTCATGTCTCTGCTTCTGTACAGCCACTGAGACGTTTTCATGTTTCATGTCCGACATGACGAGCTGTTCAGAACATTCAGGTTCAGTCCAACAGCTGCTCAGTCAGTCGAGTTCAGCCCAGCAGTCTGGACCTGCAGCACCGAGTCGGTACAGGAAGAAGACGGTCTGTGACTCACCGTCCTGGAGATGGTCGGCTCGCTGGCCAGAGACAAGGAGTCGCTCCTCAGAGACAGGAGGTCGCAGCAGGTCATGTCTCCTCCGTCACTGCTGGAGCTCAGACTGGGCTCAGCGGGGCTCGCCGGAACCACCAGGTCTGCAGATCTCTGCGGGTCTGCTGGAGTCGCTGCTGGTCCCAGAGACTGGAAAACACAGAGTGTTAGTCAGGCGGCGCTGGACGCGTGTGTGGAGGGTTTTCACATGGAATCAGTTTTTATTCATTTCTGTGTAAATCTTCATGGTGGAATCAGCTCAGAGTGAAACGTCACCATGTGTTTAGTGACATCATGTGACCGACTGTCTTTGTCAGTTCATCCGTTATAATACTGATAAAGTCCGACGGACAGAAACACAAGTTTTCTGATCTCAGCGTCTCATCGCCGTGATGTGAACAACCCTTCCTGCCGCTGTGCGTCTACGACTGCAGCTCGTCTGACACGTTGGGAATCAACCAACAACACAAACCTCCTCACTGTGAACGCACACAACAAAAAACACCACATCTCACTTCCAATCTTCACTCGTGTCCCTCAAACGGCGCCCAGGTGCCGCCAAATTAGCATATGAGGGTGTTTACAACTCAACAAAATGTCTGTCTGCCTCCCTGAAAGCGGCGTTCATCTTCTAACGTGGCGAGAAGAACGAGTCGGCTGCCGGAGCCTGTTGACTACAATTAGGCCGCGGCTGGCGACAGACAGCAGCAGCAGTTTAACATCTCAGAGCGCCGCGATTGTCCTTTAACTGTTCAGGACTGAAGTCCCAGGAGAGCTAATTACTACCACACACACACACACACACACACACGTCACACACACACACACACACACACACACACACACACGTCACACACACACACACACACACACACACGTCACACACACACACACACACACACACACACACGTCACACACACACACACACACGTCACACACACACACACACACACGTCACACACGCGCGCGCGCCGATCATTTTGATTTCAGCTAATTATTTAAGTACTTCATCACTTCTACTGTAAATAATAATGACACTACTTTGCATTTCAGAAAAGGTTCCTGCTCGGCTTTTAGTTCAGATGTGATCATCACACGGAGCTTCAGGTTCACAGTGTTCCACGTGTCCAGCGGTGAAGAGCTGCATGTCGACAGTCTCGTGTCGGACGGTTTACGGCTTCAGCCAACAGCGTGAAGCGGGTGTGGACAAAGTGAAGGAATATAACTTTAACATAAATAAAGTTGCAAGAAGAACATTTGGAAAAAGAGACCCAAACAATATATTCTACAGGGAGAGTTTTGTTCCAGACCATGTTTAACTCAGCGTTAGCTTAACGAAACAGTTAGCAGTTAGCATGGTCACAGGAGAAAAACTCGTCCTCTAGAAACTCATGATATCTTTTCTGTAAGTTGTTTGATGAGCAGCAAGTGATAATAAGACTGATCACTGCTGACAGCTCGGCTTCAGAAGGAACGCTTTGTACGCTACGTAATCAAACATGCTAACATAACAGTTGATATTAGCATACAGCTAACGCTTTGAAAAATAGCAACACGGTGGCCGAGATGGCCGACACGTCTGACTGAAGGCCAGTGTTCACACCAACACAACACACGACCTCAGCGTGACGGTTTCACTTCATATGTTGAGTCGAAGTTCTTCTCGAGCTCAGAATCAGTCCGACAAAAACAGCTTTCATCCAGATGTCATGGTTGGCTCAGCGTCACTACAGAATCCGAGTCTCAAATATAATACAATTCACAGTTTTCATTATTTCATTTTATTTGTCCTGAATCGAGCAGTGAATTTCATTTAAATGTGAGTGTGACAGAGCTGAGACGTGTGTGAAGTTAACGACGTTAACGAGCTGAAATCTGTGACATTTATAAAGAAAGTGCAGGAGGAGGTGAGAGTTTTGTACGGCTTGTTTTTTATTCAGCGTGCTGCTGAAGGTTAGCTTAGAAGTCGCACGCGTGTATGTTTGTCTAAGTTGTCTTCATGTTGGGATTAATAAGATTTATGTTTTTCAGCCGTCTTTTTACTTCAACACATATAAACGTACGTGCCAGAGAAGAACTGGCGCTGCTCAGGAACATGACTACCAGCTGTCTGGCCCGCTGTGTTCGGGTTTTAATTAACAATCACATCACTGCTTTGAATGAACAGTGAAGCAATAAGGATCACTTTCAAGCACACGTGTTTGATGTACGCTGTTTAATGAGCAGGTTCTCGACTCTACACCATCCGGCTGTACGTATAGGAGGACGCGTGCAGGGAGACGAGGTGAGCTGCGTTTGTGGGTCTGACTGTCATCAGAACGGGACAGGACCTCAGCGTAACGTGACATGGATCGAGCTTTAATTGGTGCTGCTGACTGTCACCGCGAGCATCATCAAAGTGTCCCGCCACCTCCACGCCGCGTACGCTACGTGAGGCGTGAGCAGTGTGATGTTCAACAGACGGCTTGAAGCAGGACGCAAACAATAAGTCAGTTATTATACGAGTCACCAACGAAGAAGAATGAAACAAGAGATGTTATTTGTGTGCCGACCGACTGAGCAGACTTCAGACTCTGACCAGACGTTTCTTATTCTAAGCGAAGTCTGAAAAATCAGTGAGACGTTTTCTCCTCGCTGATCATGTGACAAACGGCACAGATCTGAACTTCTGAGGACGAGTGTGGACAGACCTGTAATCTGTCACAGGAAGTTAGCGTTAACAAATCAGACCACCTGTATGAATGTAATAAAAGTCCATTTAGACATGAAGTAAAATGTTTGACAGCATATTCAGCTGGCTAACACTGATAGCATGCTAGCTCTGCAACATGTAGCGTCAGAACTGGTTTCTGTGTCTTGAAACTAATTACTATTAATATTAATATTTCATCCCCTGCACATTTATTCTTCTTTAATCTTCTTCTGTCCTGTTTGTGTGTTTTTGTCAAATTGGTCAAACTTTTGTTTTTTTAATGTAACTTGAATTCAAGTGTTTGTTTTAATCTGTTTAAATAATATTTTAATAGAAATTTCAGTCATGTAAAACATCAACCTCCCCAGCAGAATGTACCACAGCTCACCATCCGTGTGAAACTGTGTGTTGACCTCTCTAATGACTTTCTGATGTGACGCTACAGCAGCGGCCCGGTACAGACCAGCGGCGGCCCGGTACAGACCAGGAGCGGCTCGGTACAGACCAGGAGCGGCCCGGTACAGACCAGGAGCGGCTCGGTACAGACCAGGAGCGGCCCGGTACAGACCAGGAGCGGCTCGGTACAGACCAGCGGCGGCCCGGTACAGACCAGGAGCAGAAGATGGAGGCGGTTCGGATCAGTGAGCGTAACGGATCAACAGAGCTTCACATGTTTAACTGCTCAGAGGAGCTGCAGCCACCACAGACCTCCTGCTGCACCTCCTCTGCTGCACCTCCTGCTGCTACACCTCATTCTGCTGCACCTCCTGCTGCTGCACCTCCTTCTGCTGCACCTCCTTCTGCTGCTGCAGCCACCACAGACCTCCTGCTGCACCTCCTCTGCTGCACCTCCTGCTGCTACACCTCATTCTGCTGCACCTCCTCTGCTGCACCTCCTTCTGCTGCACCTCCTCTGCTGCTGCAGCCACCACAGACCTCCTGCTGCACCTCCTGCTGCACCTCCTTCTGCTGCACCTCCTCTGCTGCTGCAGCCACCACAGACCTCCTGCTGCACCTCCTCTGCTGCACCACCTGCTGCTACACCTCATTCTGCTGCACCTCCTGCTGCTACACCTCATTCTGCTGCACCTCCTGCTGCTGCACCTCCTTCTGCTGCACCTCCTTCTGCTGCTGCAGCCACCACAGACCTCCTGCTGCACCTCCTCTGCTGCACCTCCTGCTGCTACACCTCATTCTGCTGCACCTCCTCTGCTGCACCTCCTGCTGCTGCACCTCCTGCTGCTGCACCAGCCACCACAGACCTCCTGCTGCACCTCCTGCTGCACCTCCTTCTGCTGCACCTCCTCTGCTGCACCTCCTTCTGCTGCTGCAGCCACCACAGACCTCCTGCTGCACCTCCTGCTGCACCTCCTTCTGCTGCACCTCCTGCTGCTGCACCAGCCACCACAGACCTCCTGCTGCTGCACCTCCTGCTGCACCTCCTTCTGCTGCACCTCCTGCTGCAACTCCTCCTGCTGCTGCACCTCCTGCTGCACCTCCTGCTGCACATCCTGCTGCTGCACCTCCTGCTGCTGCGCCTCCTCTACTGTGTTATTCTAACATCATGGCACTTTTATCATGTGTCTTTTAAAGGAGCAGTTCACAAGCCTGGCCTCAGCCTGATCTGAAGAGAACGTCCCAGTAAACATATGATCCCTGAACTTCCTGCTGGTTTTGCCGGCCGGACGATCGTCGTGTGGACTCACACTGATCCACCTCATCTGTGGCAGTTACAGCTCACTGTGCAGCAGCAGAACATCTTAATAAACTAAAATCAAACTGATAGTTAAATCATCAACACAATGATAGCTGTAATTATTTAAAACAAGCAGACCACTTGAGTTAGCATTGCTGCTAGCATCAGACCACAACCTCAGTTGCATTGTGGGTAATGTAGGTGTCTTTAAGTCTGCAGATAAACGTAGAGCTGTGATTATTAATCCATCTGCTCAGTGTCACACTGAACAGATCCCCCTGAGGCAGACTGTGGTTTTGTGATTCTGGTCTGTGTTAATAAAGTTTTCCTGCTGATTGTTTGTTCATCACCCAGATTGTTGTGATATAAAACAGAAAGAGCAGCAAATATTCAATCTGAGGCGCAAGAACCAGCAGTGACGTCTTCTTCTGACGATCAATAATCCATGGATTGACAATTTTCACTCTCTTTTTCAATCTAAACACCTCCAGAATTGTTGTTGTTGTTGTTATTAGTATTGGTATTATTATATAATTATATTATCATATGCTGCAGTAATGATGCAGTTTAGAAGTCATTAAATGTGTGGTGGCAGACAGAAGCTGGAGCCTGTCAGGAGTTAAACTTCAGGACGTTTGTGATGAAAGTTTCTCATCTCGTCACTCAAAACACGTCAGGAAATATGAATATTTAAAATAGTTCACAGTGAACAAATACATTACTGAAAACATTGAGAGCTTCTGTGACGTGACGTGTGGAAACGAGCCATGAAGGTACAATCACAGCGATGGAGCCACAAACCTGAACCAGGACAGGAGAACTGGTTCTGAGCAGCCTGATGAAGCAGAGCTGTCAGGACGCCGGCGCTTTGAACCGGATCAGAGACATCGTTTAAACAAAGAACAAAGCTCTACCTGTGAGTGCTGAACAAAGGCTCCGAGGAAGACGAGACATTCGGCACCGCCAGCGTTAAACTGGAGCCGTTGAAGCACATGAATATAGATGAGAGGCTGATGTGCACATTATTTCCCATCAGGCTTTTCTGTCTCTGGACTCACCTCCTCTGCCTGAGTGATCACCAGCGCTGGGACGCTGCCACCCGACTCCCCCGCCGCCTCCTGACTGGCTGCAGAGATAGTCAGATCCTGGTGCTGGTGCTGGTGCTGGTCCTGGTGCTGGTCCTGGTGCTGGTGCTGGTCCTGGTGCTGGTGCTGGTGCTGAGGAAACACTTGGAGTAAGTAGACAGAGAGGAGTCAGATGTTATGATCCAGACTCCAGAGGGCGCTTCTTCTGATATGAGGTTCCAAAACATAAAGAATCAGAAAACGTGTTCCCTCTGTAGTGGTTCTAAGTGCTAAATGACAGGTCCTGGTACTGACCCGTTCTGCTCTGCAACATGTCACTACAACATGATCTATATCAGGATGACAGATGAGCAGTGGACTCTGTCACATGTGTGTTGATGTCTGAATGAAATATTTAAATGAATAAAACCGCAGAGTCGTTCCACTCTGCACAGTGTCGTCTGAATGACAAATAATAAGTCTAAAATGTCAAATTAATGGAGTAAAAGAAGACAATAGTTGGATGAATCCAAAACATAACTGATAAATTCATTGATAATGATCCTGCTCTGTTGTTCAGGTTTCTCACGTTTGTCTTTTTTAAATTTGTTTTTATTGATGTTTTGGTCAGACAGATGCAAAGTACTAATAATAACTGTTACACTGTTAGTTACATGAATAGTTACATTGTGTTTTTTTTCAGTATCTGTTCAGTATTTTATTTATTTCATTTTCCTCGCACAAAAAAATAAATAAATAAATAAAAAAGGAGTTGCAGTCCAGCTCACACCAGCTCCTGGATGATGTCGTCACAATACACATGTTTAAATCAGTTCTCTAAATACTACAATACCCATGAGTCTTGGCGGCTCAGAGAGGAAGTGAAGCTGCAGGTTTAAACCACTTTTATCTTCAGCTCACTGTTGATGTGAGCTCTGTGACCGGCTGTCTATTGGTGAAATGCACTCTGGGTGTTGAATTCTCTCTTCAGTAGTAATGTCAGCACTCAACATCGATTTTGACTTCAGAGAACTTTAACAGCACAATGGCTAACGGCTAATGCTAACGGCTAATGCTAACGGCTCCTCTTGGTTTTGGCGGGTTTCAGTCTCATCACTTCAGTCAACGTTTAGTTTACAAATCAGAAAAGTCACCTGAGACACACACAGGGACATTTTGTATTATTCAGTTCTGTCGTTGTTGCCAATCGTCTGATCAGTCAGTCGACTGAGTTGTTTCTTTGTTCTATCTGCAGTGATCCTCTCAGGCTTTGTGACATTTGCTCCACTGCTTCATGTAGCGAGGAGCAGCGTCTGTCAGGCTGAAGGTGTGATCACACTTCCACAGGTGTTTCCTGTCGTGGTCTTTACGTGCAAACTTTGACCGACTGAAACAGACGAGCTGCAGAAGCTGTAGTCTGGGTATGTCTGCTGTGTGGATGCTGGTTCATGAACGCTGCTCAGTGTTTCTTCTTCGTGTCTGTCAGTCCGTCGACTCCTCCTCCTCTACTGGCAGATCATTCAACATTTCTTTCACCTCCAGTGAAGACAATTAAAACTGGAAGCTTTGAGGAGAGAAACGCTGCGTGTGTGATGGGCTCTGAGTTTATCTGTCAGCGTTTCATCTGACATCAGGTCATCAGAGCGAGGAGGATGTGGGTGATGACATCATCCACAGGAGACAAAGATACAGCGAGTATTATCACAGAGAGAAAGAAAACCAGCCGCCAGAGCTCCGAGCAGCCGCGCTCAGAGGAGGCCGCGATGACGCCGCTGCGCTGAAACTGTCTGTCAGAAGAAGAAAACATGTTGTGGACTCGACGACCACACCGTCACTTCCTGTCACCTGTCTCTGTAATCACAATCTGACAGATTTTGATACGACATCTAACTGAAACTCAGCAGGATCGCATCGGGCCCGGACCTCTATGTAAATCATTGGTACCAGTAACCGTCCTGCTCACCTCTGTCCAGATCCACTCTCCGACACGGGTCCTGGTTCTGCTCGATGGATCGATGATGGTCCACAGCTGGATCTGGAGGACATTTGTCTTGAACCCAAACCTGATGAGGACCACAGTGCAGACCCTGTTGCTCCTGGTCCAGTTTGAAACTCTCAGGACTTTGGTTGTATGGATCCAGTTTCAGGTCTTGCAGTGAATCTTGTGTCTCAGTGAAACGCTCGTCGTTCAGACGGCACTCCATCCAGTCCAGCTCTGTAAGGAGATAACCCTCTTAATGTCTGGTACCATTTCCTGGTGTCAGAACCATAGCCTGCATCAGTAACAGAATTCATTTCAGAATCAGAACCACAAATACACATGACACCTGTGTGTATCAATGTGTTCTACTGGATCGCAGGAGGAGCTGTGACCCGATCCATGATCCTGAAATACGATCTGTCTGAGAAGAACCCAGCCAACACTCAACAACAACACAATATTAAAGCACACCACTGAGCTCTGGTTCTGTTGCCGGGTCCAGTTAGCTTCAACTGAACCACCTGATCAACAATATTATAAATCCAGTATTCAAAACAGTCAATGTCAATCCAGAGAACACATAATCAATATACTCATTTAACATTATGTCAACACACACCTGTCCAGTCTGAACACACACCTGTCCGGTCTGAACACACACCTGTCCGGTCTACACACACACCTGTACGGTCTGAACACACACCTGTCTGAACACACACCTGTCCGGTCTACACACACCTGTCCGGTCCGAACACACACCTGTACTGTCTGAACACACACCTGTCCGGTCCAAACACACACCTGTACTGTACCTAACAGTCGATGTCCTGGTGAGTTTGGTGTCCTCGTCATCCTCTCATCACCTGTACACACAACACCTGCTCTGTCACGAGGGGGGTGGGAACCTACGTGAGTGTCGTTGTGGCCGTGCAGCGCCACTCGGAGCTGAGTGAATGTGACTGGGTGTCATTCTATAAAATGAACCAATGAGGCGCTGCCTCTGCTTTGTGGGTGGGATGCCAGATTACCAGTCAAGCCAAGGACATTATAGTAACAGTGGACTGTGTTGGAGGTGAAGCTCGGTTCCGTCCTACGATAGCTGCTCAGTGCGTGAAAATACACGGAGCGTCCATGTTGTGCCACCAGCAGAGCAAGCGCACTGGAGACTCCTGATGAACGAGCCCGCTAACTTCCGGTTTAGCGCCCGGCTAACTTCCAGCTTACTTGAATGTAGATAAAATAAATGAATGTTGCGGCTCTTCTAGACTTTCTCAATGTTATTTGACTGAACAGCTCAAATTCTGTCAAGTCAAACGAGTCACGTCCGTCTTGTGAAGCTTCATGCACCATGTTAGCTCAGGAGGACAGTCTGCTTGGGCCACATGATGATGTAATTATGCAGTTTGGCCACTTGGAGCGCCGCATCAGAGCCTGGAGCTCCTGGAGGCTCTATACACACTAATATGCTAATTATTAGCCATGCTAGCAGCACAGCTGTGGGTGAACCATCTCATCAACTATCTCTTTGTCTGGACTGTGAATAACTTTATAAAGACGTTCATGTTCCCCTGAGGATGAACTGTCATAACTGTGGCGTTACTCTGACATGTTGTCCAGCGCCTCATCAGGTCCACATGTTCAGGTGTTCTATACTGAGCTGCTCTCGGTTGTAAAACATCTGGTGAAGCAACCAAGAAATGCTCCAAAACCTAGACCGTCACATTTAACAACGGCTGACCTGTTAACAAGGTCTCTGAAGGACTTGCCTTCACAGACCACAGAGGCCCTCAGAAGCAGACCCTGAACTGAGACACAGCCTGTGTTTACTGAACACTGGCTAATGTTAACATGCTAGCATGGTGAACATGTTGAACATCACACCTGTGAAGCATGTTAGCACTGTTATTGTTAGCATGTGCTACCAGCGCCCTTCAGTCTGGGGCATCTGTATCTCTGATCACTTTGTCTTTAAGTGAATAACAGTTTTTGTTAAAGATCCCATATTATTAAAAACAGGTTTCTCTGGTCTCTACATATATAAGCTGGTCCTCTCTGAGCCTGCCAGCTCCCAGAATGAGGAACACGAGTGATTCCTGCATCTCTGCAGCCCCACTGGTACCACGGAGCTCCTACAGGCTGTTCAGATTCTGCTCCTGTTGTTACGTAACTAAAGGAGTCATTATCACAGTCCGGCCTCCTCTGAGCGGTGACAGGAGATATCTGAGAGGAGGCGTTCATCCCCGAGGTGAAGTTCAGTGTGTCCAGCAGTGAGACAGCAGAGTTTCACTCAGAGCTGGACACACAAATCACTCTGTTGTTGGTTGTATAAATCAACATCAGTGTCTATATTCTGTCCCAGCTACAGAACAACAGAAGAGACAGTGGTTGTGTTTCATATTTTAAGACAATGTGCCGGCTGCAGTTCATGTTAGCTTGTGTGTGCTAATCATTTCTCATCAGACTGCTTCAGTAACAAGGGTCAGTACAACGCTGGCTTTGCCTCGACACTGACCCTCGTAAAAGGATCAGTACCAACCATACCGGACCCAGCAAACTGCACCCGAGCCACAGGTCAGTGTCGCCCCGGTTTGATAGCATTTATAGCTGCCCCCGACTCTGGTGAAGTCAGCTGGAAACTGGCTAACTAGTTAGCTCCACTTCGGTCCTCTATGTAATGGAGTTTGAAGCGAGTTTAATGTTAATAATATTACGATGGAGCTTGCTGTCACAGTTAAAAGTCTGGAAACATGAGCAGACTGGAGACAGAGACGATGTGAACACTGTCCAAAAGTTTGGAGACAAACACAGCTTTGCTAGCTGTTAGCCATTAGCTCCATGGCAGTAACTGTAACAACACACACGAACAAACTAACATTATTCAGACACACTAACCATTCTGAAACATCCTGCTGCAGCCACAGAGTCTGTACTTCTTCAGCAGCCTCTCCTTCTGGGTCCGGTTCTGGGTCAAACTGGTTCGGTTGAAGGAAAAAATCTCCGCG